>JAVYIG010005597.1:0-133739 GCA_035222895.1 Strongylocentrotus droebachiensis | reverse complement strand
AATATTTTATTGAGAATATTTGCTTTCCACATTTTTTGTAGTCGAGAGGTATTGAAAAGTTAAGCCCACTTACTTGTGATTTCCTCTCAATACACACCTCTCACCTCATTTAATTATCAATACTATCTAGGAGTGCTTTATTACGTGTGTCCACAAAATACAAGTTTACCTAACAGACGCTTTACTGCTTACTTCTGACAAGCGCCTTTGAAGGTGAGCGAGGCCAGCATGCTTATTTCATACAATCACAGTAATATTCTTGGTTACTTCTCTTATCAGGTTCATTTTGTAGTGCTTTCCTTTATTTAATTGTCACATAATGTTACACTTGCTTTTTATTTTATACCCCATTCTAAATTATATTTCTATTACGCGTTAGTCATTATTTACACATTTTTTAATCATTATACTAGGCCCTAAAGTACAATTTTATTTGTATATTTGTTTGTGTACTCATGGCTCTTATTACAAAGGATAAGGGGTACTTTAATCCCACAAGGAAAAAGGGCATATATTATAAAGGAATGGGGTACTTTTGGGAGTAAAAAAGACTCACTTAAACAGACATAAAAGGGGCACATTTTGCACCGAAGTAGCCCACTCATCACAGGTGAAAAAGGGGCACTAATAACAAAGTCAAAGGGCCACCCATTACATTTTAATACCGGCATTTATCACGGGTTAAAAATTATATAGTTCCATACATACATCTTACATGTGTATTTCTCTTCATACAGACTAATAAAAACTGCCTAAGTCCTCATCCAAGCGAATGATAATTAGTCATTAATCACATAATTAAAGGTCATCATCCATTATGTAGACAAACTGCTGGGTATGAAATAAAGCCATGCTGGGTAACTTTCAACAATGTGCTTCACCATGCGACATGTAACTAAATAAATTAGTAACATTCCATACTCAAATACATGTACTAAAATCACTTTAACAATATGATAGATAGCTCTCATATTATGCCATAATTCCTTTTAATAATCTAGTGCTATGTTACATCTCATTATACAATATCAAAGTGTTTATTCAAAGAGTTAAACTATCTATATACGTGAGCGAACTCACACTCTTGGAGCAAAAGTCTTTGTCTGTGTGCAATAATTGTGCACTGCATGAACAATACATATTTGTGGCTTACACCCATTTGAACTTGCCATCTACTGCTTGCCGGGCAGCGGCTCTACCACCAGGCCATCACTGGTCCATGGCACAGTTACGATGAACTAGAAACAAATACCCAAGCTCTCCTGATTGCAGTAGATGGCAGTTCAAATCCTGCTGGTTCCAAGATTTTTTCTGACTTGTTTTTTAATTACAGATCGATCAATCGATCTTATTTACTGGGTGTAAGCCACAAATATGTTTAAACTATTGAAGGTAACTTGTTCTGACGTATATAGGCCACTTGTACCCTGCGAGGGGATGCTACGATTTGCGTTGACTTGTTAACAATGATATGTGCAACCAACTTTACTTCAACCTCCGCCCGCCCCCCTCTCTCTCTCTCTCTCTCTCTACTAAGCATCTTTTCTTCTCTTTGCTGTACTTTTGCATCACCAGGTACTCCCTAATTTATGTACTTAATTGTCAGGGCTCACAAAGGCATCAAACTTTGCTTATCTTGGAGCCTAGGCCAGTTCTGTTTAAAATAATTTCACATTTCTTTATGTATTTTTTAATGTATACTGATGTTATTTTGTATTCAAACCGAAAATAAATATAATAAAATGAAATCTTACTAACTATATAATGTAAATAGAAATTACAGAGTATTTTCCAACATATATAATACACATTCTCAGTTTCTGATTTCACTTTCAAAAGTAAATGAAAGGATTAATATTTGGGAAACTACTATGAGCGAATGAGTACTAGCTAGCCCCAACAAGACCCTTTCAGTGATGCGGTATCTGGATGACCACATGTTTACAAACTCCCACCCCCCCCCCCCCCCTCCACTCCATCTGCAAGTGTTAAACATATTTCAGTCATTCAGTTTCTGTACAGATCCAGACTCTCTGCCTTCATGATGTTGAGTGTCCCACACCAGCCTCATCACATGATGACAGTAAACAAAAGTTATATAACGAGGACATACATATACATGTAGATCCAGACGTATATGTAAATTAATAGAATTGAAAATCAGTTTGGAAAATTAATATAACCTTTATAATAGTTAAGAAGAGCTGGGTATAATTTTACTCATCATCCTGTGTTTTTGTGTGATAAATATTTTGGATGGATGCCATTACTCTGATGAATATGCAGTTACGAAATGCACTACCGCTGTAATGGTAAAAGTCAGTCCTATATTGTTCTTTTTTATGCATGCTCTGTTGACAATTCTTCTGCGCCTACTGCCCTGCACTAACCGAATTCTGAACTTAACCCTGCACCAGAAACTATACCTAACCCTAACACTAAACCTAAGCTCAAGTCTATTTACAGCTCCCATCCAAATCCTATATATGACTAAACAAATCCCAGAGCATTTGTCACCTGAGCATAGCCATACATATACACATGTATATCGGAGCACCCAGTTAAAAATATAGTGATTTAATATGAACTTGTACTTTGGTAATGTATTTGTATGAATCACTGTTTGTTCACGTGTAGGTCCAAAATCTCAAGCTGCAACGCGGCTTTGTTAGGTGTCCAACATCAGCATCTTTACATCACCTAGCAGAAGCTTTGTGTTCCATGCCAAACTTGACTGACCTGGACCTATATGCATATGATTTCCAGGAGGAATTCTATTCTACACTGAATGCAAAGGCGTCAACCTTACAGGTATGTATGTGTGTTTGTACACTATGTCCATGCAATGATGAATACATGTACATGTACACATATAACAATGAAGATGACTTTAAGGATTCATAATATATTAGCTACAGTCAACAATTTATCAATGTGTGTAAATATTGCGTTGAAAATATAATGTTCTCCAAAAGAAATTCATCTGCAAGGTTTATTTCAGATAAAATATTTTGGATTTGATTAGAGGCTAAGTGGAGTTGTTTAATTAAACACTTTTTGGGAAGGGGAGTGTTAGGTTTCTGCTTCCGCAATAATGTTATTTCAGTATAAAAGATTACTTAAGTACTCTAAAGTAAAGGAACATTTTCAACCTTTTTTTAGTTGTGGCACATTTTTCAGAAATAAAAAGTTTTGCATCACCCCAATCCCAAACTCATCACATAACATTACTTGTACCCCGCTCTGAAACTCATCAAGGGTCATGAACACACCTACGGCATATTTGTTTCTAGTTTTTTCGAGCAAGCAAAAAGCATGTCACCTTCAATATATTAACAATTATTTTTTGTAATTAACACACTTGAGAAGATAAAGAAAATAATGTATATAGGCACCCGTCACCAAATAAACATAAATATGAGAATATTTGGGCATTTTCTTGCCCGTAATTATGCCATTTCTAAATGTTAGGAGCGAGTGAAGCGAATGAGCATTAAAAATGTAATCTTGATATGAAAGACATCAAATACATTTGATCAACTAGTTGTCAAATAGACTGTATTTTGGCACCTTGTCGCAAAAATATGGAGATATTGAGGCACTTCACTCCCTGAAATCATCCTGTTTCTAGATGATAAACCCAGGTGAAGTGATCGTGGAAGAAATATACTAGCTTTTATCTTTAAAATGCTATTTCCTCGTGAAATTACATTCTTTAGCAGTTTCTAATATTTCACAAAATCGACTTTATTCAAAAATATTCTTTTTATGTAACAAATGTTCTCTCCGTGCACCCCGGTTACAAAACACTGCTCTTGAAGGTACTATGTCCCATTTGCAGGCCAAACAAAATGAAAAGGTTAAATTCGAACGGCATTTGAAAGATAATACTTATTTAGAAATTCCCTCTAAACAAAAGGGCTTGAAAAATGTCTTCTGTGGGAAAAAACCCATGGTTAGTTGTCGAATCAAATTAAGGGATTGTTTAATTAAATAGTCTGATTTTCAGATCCTTATACTGAGTGGTCGTATGTTGGTGCTGCGCAAAGATTCAATCAGTTTAATATTGGCCATTACTAGAAGTGGGTTATTGATGTAGACAAATGCTCATATACCCTTTACAGCTCATTTTATGTATTTATATAAAGAGGTCGGTCAGTCACTCAATAGTGTCTGACAGTGAAGTCTAGAAAGTGAAGGGTTTCCTTGCATAATTTGAATACTAGGACACTGCCAACTTTTAAATTTCACAGATAGGACATACGTGACATATCATAATTCCTGCAAAGTTCTACAGAAATTGATGTTGGCTGCAAAAGGGATACACTACCTAAGAAATAGATACTAATATTGTGTTTAATTCTTATATTTTTAAGGTCAAAGCAATTCATTAGGTATTTGAATTATGTTATCATGGGTCTGAAAGCACTATCAAAGTATTCTTCAGATTCCGAATACTCACTCAACAAGGATGAACATATAAATCATGGGGTACTTATTTAAAGCACAGCTACATGTACACACTCTTCATATATATTCACGTATACCGGTAATGCATAATATCAGTCGTGAATGTCTAGCATTTATGCAATGTCACAGATGTGTCTAAAAATAAAGGCCAAGGCAGTAGTTCTTTTATTGTTTATTTGATTCTCCCAATACAAATGCAGCTATATTTAATAAATCAGTCATATGAAAAATATACATTCTCCGCCGATTACGTTTTTTCAAGATGGGGGAAACAAAATAAAACTTTCAGATTATCATTAATTGTACATCTAGCATTGACCTCACTACCTTAGCAGCATTTTTCTCTCATCTGAACAATGTAATAGTATCCCTTTAAGCAAGATGGGGTAACAAATATTTCTCAAATTGATAATTTAAATGCAAGGAAAACGTGTCCTTGTACGTAAATATATTCTAAAGTTTTCCGCGGAAAGGGGCCCCTTTTACCCCTGTAAATAGGCGCTGCCCACTTAACCCCTGCCAGGGGCGATGCCCCTGATTCCCCATTTAATCTTCCTCCTTTTTGGGAATTTTTCTGTCTCATCCCTGATTAAAAAATGATGGACATCAACCATGGTTCATGTAAAGGCGTTAGTGGTCCAGTGGATAAGTCTCTGGACATTAAACCAGGAGGTATGGGGTTCGAATGCCTGCAGTACTTAGCACTAATTTTTGGCAAGACATTCGTCTACATTTTGCACACTCATCCTAGATGTAGTAAGTCGGTTCCTGGTAGGATTCCTTGAATGGATCACTATGTAGTAGGTAGTAATTAAATGCACTATGGCTGTAGTTGTCAGTTCTCCTGTTGTTCGACACATGCTCCGTTAACATTTGTATGTGCTTAATATCCTGCACTAAAACAAATCTAATCTTAAACCTGCACAAAAAAGTTTACCTATCACTATATATATACAGTGCGTCCCAGAAAAAAAGAAACCGAGAAGTATCGATGTTCTATCATAACTTAATCATAACTATAATTAATGAATGCTACATATTTGGAAAGCTTAGAGTCTCCTCTTTCAGTTGATGCTACTCACGGGATGCATATTTCACGCATGAGTGATTAAAAGCAATTTGAAGGAAGGAAACCAAAATGATATTTGGCGGGCGGTATCTGAATTTCGAAGAAAAATTCACATTTCTAGAAAGTTGAGTTTCTGCCCTTTCATATGACACCTCAATCAGGAAAATTGAGCCAGGAATGACAAAGTTCTGTATGTTTAAAGTAGTGCTTGTATTTCCATAATTTTATTAAACGAATTCGTTTTCACTGGCTGCCTGCCGTATCAATAAACGAAATTAACAAAAGACTTAAATCCGTTTCGTTGACAATCAGCCGTAGACGAGAGTCTTCATGCATGGCTGATTGTCAACGAAACGGAGTTAAGTCTTTTGTCAAATCTACTTTTTGCTACGGCAGGCACCCAGTGAAAACGAATTCGTTTGTTGAAATTATGAAAATGTAAGGGCTACTTTAAACAAACAGAACTTTGTTAATTCTGGCTCATTTTTCTTGAATGAGGTATCATATGAAAGAGCAGAAAATGAACTTTCTAGAAATATGATTTTTTTTTTGAAATTCAGATACCGCCCGCCAAATTTTTGGTTTCCTTCCTTCAAATTGCTTTTAATCACTCATGCGTAAAATATACATCCCGTGAGTAGCATCAACTGAAAGAGGAGACTCTAAGCTTTCCAAATATGTATCATTCATTAATTATGGTTGTGATTAAGTTATGATAAAACATCGATACTTCTCGGTTTCGTGTTTTCTGGGACGCACTGTATATATATATATAATAATTTTTATATATAATCATTTGTAAAGCGCAATAACTTTGTGGATATATTCTACTGCGCTGCAAGAGCTCGTAAAATGCTGTGCTATACATACTACATGAACAAGTGAGTTTTCAGTCTTAATTTAAAGTTTTCTAGAGATGGGACTTTCCTTATTTCTAGTGGTAATCTATTCCATAATCTAGGGGCAGCACAAAGAAATGACCGGTCTCTGAGGATTACTTGGTTTTATATGGGGGTATTTGCAATATAAATGTGTCTCGTGTACTACAAAGCTTTCGACCATGATGACTTGATATTCAACAATTCAGCCCCCCCCCCCCCCCCCCCCCCCCCCACTCCGTGATCGGAGGCGGATACCATGCGTGTTACCAAAATGTCCGGTAAAGGGGTACTTTTCATGCACCAAAGTCCGGCTCGTAGTACACAAAAGCCTGTTTTACACACCGGACTGAGGGGGTATTTTCAAAAAGAGGGAACATGCATATGCGTACCCTAAATAACACTGAGTGGGAGTGCCGGGCAATTCAGTAACATAACTAGCCCTGTGTCCACACACACAAAATTCATCGTATGGATAGCCATACGATGAAATTGTGTGTGTGTACACTTACTAACGATACATATACAGAAACGTTGAATAACGAAACCAAGGTCTGGGCATCGTTCGAACTAGAACTCGATAAAGAATCACAGAATGTTTTTTATGTGGACGTATGGTCAAACTAGAACGATATAACTGGGCAGGGATTAACTTGACCGTGCGCGAAAGCAGACCTGACCTCTCATTTCCGCTTCCGTTTTATGACCGCAGTAGTAAACTTCGCACCTATTTCCCACTTTCTCGCCTCTTCTTCAATCCCTTATTCACACACAAGAACAAGTTGCAAATACACGTCTGCCATTAATGAGCTGACTGCCTGCTCATGCAAAACATGTCTACCGTGTAGCAGGATCTATGGGGCAGTGCCGGTATACCTAATGCAGGTTGTGGTACTAGCAATATGCAAATTACCGATGCTCGCTACCCGAACCACTCGTCCAATGCAATGGTCCAAAAATAAACCATGCGGCTCAAAACAAATTAAAGTATCACGCGTCGGTCATAGGTTAATTGCAAATTACGCAAACTCAAAGACTGGAGTGCATAATTGTTAATTAATTCATTCACGAAAGCAAGAAAAAGACTAACTTCTCCTGGTTAAAAAAATTGGCACTGTCTTGTGACAACGACGTTTCGCAGTCGAGTTTCGGATTACTCGTTCTTGTCTGTGTGGACGCCCTGTTTGCTATACGATGATTCTTTATACTAATTTATTGTGTGTGGACGCCCTGATCGCTATACGATGATTCTTTATACAACGTTTCTTTATAGAGTTTTGGATAAAAATGTTTAAGTGTAGACATGCTGTAGGAGCTTCACCATTTAGAGCTTTGTAAACTATCATTAATATCTTTAATGTGATTCTCTGGCGAACTGGCAACCAGTGTAGTTCCTTTAGAAGTGGGGTTATTCGAGAGAATTTTGGGAGGCTGCAAATTAGTCGTGCACATGTATTAACACTAAACATGTACTAAACCTGAGCTGAAACCTATTTGCAGCCCTTGTCCACATCCTATATATATTAGACTAAATAAAGCCCAAAGCATGTCACCTGAGCATATAGCCATACACTTTTACATGTATATCGATTGGAGCACCCAGTTAGATTTGCAGTTATTTAATAACAACATTTACTCTGGTAATGCAGTATGAATCACTTTTTGTATACATGTAGGTCCAAACTCTCATCCTTCAAGATGTTAGGTGTCCAACATCAGCCTCTTCACATCACCTAGTAGATGCTTTGTGTTCCATGCCAAACCTGATTCAACTGACATTAAGTGGAAAGGAGATCAAGGAGGAGTTCTTTTCTACATTGAATGTAAATGCGTCAACCTTACAGGTATGTATGCGTGTTTGTACCTTATATCCATGCCATGATGAATTCATGTACACATGTAGCAGTGGAGATGAGTTTAAGGAGTTATGATATTTTAGCAACAGTCCATATTGTTTCAATTTATGTAATGGTTTGATATTAAAAAAAAATATATAATAGTCTTAGCAGATGAAGGAACCTTATTATATAGAAGGTCTTGTATGTGCAGTGTATGATACAGAATTCATATAGCTCGAGTTGAAAATGTGATGTTCTGCAAAAAACCTCCCTTTTAGAGGTGTTTAAGTTGGTCTAGCGGCACGTTCACTTGGTCAGCTCTCTGTCTTCGCCTACAAACTGGCTCAGGCGACCCCTGTTCGAAACTGATTCACGTCTCTCGGATGGTGACATTAATGGTCGGTCCCCAGACGTAAATAATCATATCTGATTGATACACGTCTGTAAAAATCCAATTACACACACACACACACAGTAAGCATTTTAGGCGGAAGGGGGGGGGGGTGTTGTATTGTTTAATACTTATGCAGTCGCAAAATTCATTATAAACAGATTGCTGAAGTATTCTCAAGACTAGTAGCTACAAATATTTTGTTTGTAATTTGTATATATGTTTAAGTTGGGAGCCATTCATAAGGTTGGAATTATGTCATCATGGTTCTGAAAGCAGTATCAAAGTGTGTACTTCAGAGTCAATACTCACTAAACAAGGATGGGGATCTAGATGACAGTGTTCTTATTTTAAGCACAGCTACATTACATTCATGTATAATGCATACTTTTAGTGATGAATGTATTGTATAATATTTAGGCAATGTAAAAAATGTGTCTAAATAATCTACAAAGCAATAGTTCTTTCTTTGTTTATTTAATTGTCCGAACACAAATACAGCTCTTTTTTTAATTTAAAATCAATCATATGAATAATATACACTCTACAACAATGGTCATCAGCCATTGTTCATGTAGAGGTGTTTGTGGTCCAGTTGATAGGTCTATGGACAGTGAACCATGAGGTATAGGGTTTCAAATCCCCACCATACAAAGTACTAATGTTGTTTGGCAAGACATAAATATACATTTGCCACACTCGACCTAGGTTTAGTAAGTGGGTACCTGGTAGGATGTTTTCCATGAATTCATCACTGTGCAGTAGGTTGTAATTTAATGCACCATAGCTGTAATTGTCAGCCCTCCTGTTGTTTGACGCATGCTCCGTCCGTCTAGCACTAACCAAATTCTTAACTTTAACCCAGCACCAAACGTATACATATCACTAAACCTATTATAGCTCAAACCTTTTGGCAACCCTTATCTAAATCCTATATATTTGACTAAATAGAGCCCAGAGCATTTGTCACCTAAACAAAGACATACAAATACATGTTTATCAGAGCACAAAGTTATATTTGCAGTCATTCAATTAAAACATGTACTGGGGTAAGGTACTTATATGAATCACTGTTTGTATACATGTAGGTCTACAATGTCTTCCTACGGGACGTTCACTGTCCTACATCAGCCTCGTCACATCACCTAGTAGATGCTTTAAGTTCCATGCCAAACCTGACGGGACTGGTACTACATGGAAATTATTTCCAGAAGGAGTTCTATTCTACACTGAATGCAAAGGCATCAACCTTGCAGGTATGTATGCGTGATTGTTCTCCATATCCATGCCATGAGGAGGCAAGTTGGCTCAGTCGGTAAAGTGTCTGCCTGCATGTCGAAACGAAGTCAGATCGTGGATTCAAATCCAACCCAGGCGAATGACTGAAGCCTGCATTATGTGTTAATGTGCTCCTCCCCTGTTTCATAGACGCAGGTTGTGTTAGAGTGGAAAACAATCTGTCCCTTTGATAGGACGTTAAATGGAGGCCCGTGTAGAGAAGAGTCACAACCTTTGCACGTTAAGAAGCCTCTGCACTATTCGTATGAGAGTAGGGGGAAACCCGGGTGTTATGGTCCACCTGCACAATCCTAATCAGTTATTCCTGGAGGAGAGACCCGAAGGTTTTATTGATTCAGTTCGCTTTTTGCCTCTCAGGCTCAGGTGACGTCAAAGTGACGTAGATGAGTTTAAGGAGTTATGATATTTTAGCAACAGCCAACATTTTGTTCGATATGTGTGATGTTTTATATAAAAATATATAATAGTCTTAGCAGACAAAGGAAATACTTATAAAGAGGATATTTCATGTGCAGTGTATGATACAGAATTCATATAGTTTGGGTTGAAAATATGATGTTCCGCAAAAAAATTCACTTTTAAATGTTTGCCTCAGAAAAATTATTTTGGTTTCTAATGGAGGCTGTTGAACTGGATGTGTTTAAGTAATAATTCTGTGGGGGAAGGGGAGTGTTGTGTTACTACTCATTCAGTCACACAATTAAATATAAACTAGAGTACTGAAGTACTCTAAAGACTAGTAGCTACAAATATTTTGTTTGTAGTTTGTATAATTTTAAGTTCAGAGCCTTCTTCTTCTTCAGGTTACATCTACCTTCTTCAAGTTTGAAGATTCTTGCAGATGATGGACTCAGTGTGTGTGGGTAACTGAGTTTGGGTGCAGCATGCACAATATTTATAAGGTGCAAGTAAAAAGTCTCGTCTGGTTTAGCTCTGGCCGTCTGTCAGTCTTTGAAGGAATTCATAAGTTTGGAATTATGTCATCATGGGTCTGAAAGCAGTATCAAAGTATACTTCAGATTCAATACTCACACTCTAAATATAGTACATTCATGTATATGCATACTTTTAGTCATGAATGTATCATATAGCATTTAGACAATGTCAAAAATTTGTCTAAATATTTGACAAAGCGATAGTTCCTTCTATGTTTATTTAATTCTCCAACCACAAATGCAGCTCTTTTTAATAAAGAAAGGGTCATACGAATAATATACATTCTAAAATAATAGACAACAACCGTGGTTCATAAGGAAGTGTTTTCCTCCAGTAGATAAGTCTCCTCAAGGATTTTAAAGAAAATATTCAAGAAGATATTACTTTGATGTACCTGTCGGTACCAGGCACAACGATTTTCGCATTTTAGATTCTGGACTCTATTGCAATAAAAGTTGACCTTGGCCACGACGCGTTCTTTCTGGATTTGATTTGAAGTCCTGAACTGAAGAGGTGCTGGTGCTGACGAATACAGAGTTTAATGCGAGGAGTGACCCAGGGCATGTTGATCACTTTTGTGTGTATTGACAGGGAAGTGAATATACATTGCAAAGTTTAGTTTGTAGTAAATTTGGTCACACTTGGCATTGACATCTTGCGTAGTAGTGACAGCAGACCAATTGTGATGAGTGATCCAGTTGCCAAAACTGCAAATGATGGAGTCTTTCATTGGTGGAACTTGCCTTTTCCTGGTTTTTGTTTATTTTTGGTTTAAGTAGAATAGCATAGTGATCGCCGAGGCCTAGAGGTGCATTCAGCTCAATGGGAGAGAAGAATTGTTTAAAATTTGTAACAATGTTGTCAAGAATGATGTTGTTTCTTGTTGGGTTTTTTGACGAGTTGTTTCAAATTGTGGGCGGGCAGTAAGAAGGGGTGGCATGTTAATGTGATTAATGTTACCATTTAAGTACCCTAGCTTAGAGATGACGAGAGAAAATTTAATCTAGGGCCTCAGTGAGGTAGCTACCTTAGAAATGTAGAAAGTAAAACTAGAAACATATGAAAAGTTCAGAAGTAATTAAAAAAACATATCTATTCAGAATACCGAAGGAGTGGAAATGATGCACTGTGTGAGATCTTTAATACAAAGTGCATACAGACATGCAATTATGCCTGTGTTGAGCGCTCCACAAAAACATTTAATTATTATTGTTATTATTAATGTTGTTTGGTAAGACATTAATCTACATTTAGCACAATTTACCCAGTAAGTGGGTACCTCGCAGGATATTCCTCGAATGCAGCCCTATAGTTGCCAGAGCAAAACCGGGGTATAATATTCAAAGGCATTTGGAAGCACATAGAGATATTACATTTACATGTTTATATCATAATGTGAAATTTGCTATACAATAATGGAATGTTATCTTTATTAAAGCTATGGAATATTATTATTATGAAACCTACATGTACTTTTTATTATTCACTGTTTGTACAGCTCCAACATCTCTATCTTGTAGGTGTATCCTTTCCAAATCTAACTGCAGTACAGAACCTAGCAGAGTCATTGTGTTCCATGCAAAAACTAACTGACCTGAATTTGTCCATGATGAAGGTTGAGCAGGCGAACCCGTTTTACTCTGCTTTGAAAGCAAAGGCATCATCTGTAAAGGTATAATATGTCAATTGAAATATATATTGTCTTTGTCCAGCAATATGTCAAAGGTCAAAAAAGTTAATTTTCACTGTTGTAAAATGCTTTTATAAAGGGTTAGTATTAGACTTTGCCCTGCTTGAATAAGAAATAAAAAGCATATTACAGCTCCTTCTATCGCCAATACCCCCAAATGCCCGGATGTTACTGTCATGCCCCCCCCCCCCCCCCTATTTCAAATGTACTCCGGGATAGCTTGATGACTCTGTCGCTTCATGTCTATTTTGTGTGGCGGTATTGTGCCGTTTTGTCTTGGCCGGCAAGGCGCAGCGTGGCCTAGCCAGGCAGCCGATAGTCTCTGAGCTAGCTGTCTATATCCGCATTGCAATAGGTGGATGGTGGCACATTTCCCTTTGTCTTCGGCTTTTTTTTTTATAGTATTTTCTATTTTTTATAAAGTTAATTGTCAGTTGGAATATGGTGCGATACAGCAAATCTGCTATATGCTGGGCGCACGAAAAAATCGCCTTGAGTTCGTGGCATTTTGACAAAGAACAATTTCAGAATGATGGACATGCAGTGGGATTCTCTATTTCTTCTCGAACAATCATGGGCTTAAGAATTCTAAGGAAGTCAGTAGCATCCGACAAGAGAGGAATCTATAGAAATAGCTGACAGATACGTATATTGCGCATGCGTAATACGTGTACCGCGCGCATGCATACACCGTGCACCGCAAGTATGTTAGTCCCAGAAGTGGCTCGAAATTACTTCCAAAAGTTGCACGTCCAGGCAATTGGGGTTGTTGGCGATAGCGAGATTTGTGATTTGTGATATGTACTAAATACATTTCAGAGGTCATTATATAATATGCAATGGATGGCTTTGAGTGTGATTCAAGAATAAATTGTAATAGCGAGAGCAATATATTCTTGTATCACACGAAAACAAAGCCATACAATATTATTATTATCTATTTCAGGCTGACTAGCGAAAAAACAAAATTTCACTTACCTCGGTAAACATGGCTTTGTTTCCGTGTGATATCGATACAATATCGATATTGATAGTTGAAGTTCCTGGATGACGGACTGAGCAATATGAAAACAATATTGATCAGTTATCCGGGTACTGCGCTAAAGATATTAAATACACTGATTTTGTGTACCACTTAGAAGCCTTATATAGATAATAATACACAACATTGTTCAACAAAGCTGGTTTGTATGTGATTGGTGTGGGAAGGGGTGTCATGCATGCATAAGGTTTTTATTGAAATATTTATCAGTTCAGCTGTTTTGAAAGTCTTTTTTTTGTGTGTGAAGGGGGGGGGGGGGAGGAGGGGAGGGGATGTCAGCATAACGTTTTGTTGAAATAGTTCAACATATTGTGTATGTGTTGTTGGTGTGCGTGTGTGTGTGTGTGTGTGCGTGTGTGCGTGTGTGCGCGCGTGTGCGTGTGTGTGTGTGTGTGTGTGTGAAGGGGCTGGGCTATAGGAGGAATGCCAGGTGTTGTATGCCAGAGAGAGAGTACTGAAATATGTACATGTATGATATATGGCACAGTGTGTCGGCCAGACTGGAATGGAGGAAAACGACATGAAGTGAATCACTATCACCAATCTTGCTCATATATCTATATTCTTTTCAGGGTTCTTTTCCTCAAGTCAGAATAGGAAATTTCAGGTTCGAAGATAGACCTCAAGCGAATTTTGATTCATTCCTGCAGTCGGTCGATAACTTTATAGTGTAAGTGAACTAAACATAATGAATTACAAATTCATTTTATTATACAACTCACTCTTAGATCCTAATCAAATGGTTGGTCAAACGCGGTCACATTGAGGCTGTCACATGTTTTTCCATGAAAAAGCATGCAATATACTTTCCAGTTCTATTTAACGGTCTTTAAGTACACGCTGTAGAGCAGTGCATATGGAGTTTGAATATGCTTTATACAATACGTGTAGATCAATACATGTATATCACTGTGTATAATTGATGCTTGTAGAGATAAGTGCACCTATATCTGTGTGTGCGCTAAATTGAGCCTATTAAACTATTAAAATAGGGGTTTATTTGACAATGATGATTACTAAAAAAACATCCTGAAATAAAGTGTTTTTATGTCAAATAACAATGATCGTGGATAGTTGTATAAAACAAATGATGAATGTTTTCATTTGTTCTATCCGCTCTTGTTCATGCAGCTGTGTACAAAAGATGCATACAGCCTCAACTCGAGAGCAGATAGATCATTATTATAATGAAGTCATTCGCATGCATCATTTGTACATTATCATGCACAGATATCAGTATTTATGTCTTACTTTCTATCAGGCACTTTTGCTTCATCTCCCCTCCTCTTCTCATTTCTTTCAAGTCTCTTTGAAATGTAAGGCCACCCAAAGCTATCATGATATGCATCGAGCTAGCTGATGCAAAGATTTCTGCAAACAATATATGTATATTGTCCACAATCAAACAAATACATACCATGTGTAATATTCTGTTGTTGTATTCTAAAAACAATACATACTGTACGTTCTCTTTTATGTTCAAATAGTGAAAGTGTGTTCGTTACAAAAATTGAGATTGCATGGAATAGACACTAAATGAAGGTGCTGCATGGTGCAGATTTATCTCTTAAATGTACATGTATATAGCCAGCTTTATGTAGGAATTGACCAATGAATTCTCTTATTCATCTTTGCTATTACAGGAAACATTCTTTCACTAGCATAAAAGATAAAATAAATTTCAGAATACCACCCCAGGCCCCTGGCGCCATATGGGCCCTGTAACATTGAAAGTTACGATTAATATTATCTCCCAAATCTTGATTGTACATGTATCTCTGTCAATCAATCGAACCATTATAATCAATAGAAACTTATCATTAATTATTTTTGGTTACGGGTAGATACATTGCTGAGTTGGACACAACAATTTGCAGCAAAACTGGAGATACAACAGTTGTTACGATTTATTATCACTCCTTCGTATGTTACAGGGCCCTGGTCCTATCCCCCAAATTTATATTTTATCTTCTTTTCTTAACATCAATTCAGGCCTGAGGAGGTGTTACGTAAAGAATTAAAATATATGAGGAACATAAAAACATTAGAAGACCATTGAGAGCCACACAATCGCAGAGTACAGCCATCCAGATCGCACAGCTGGATTACATGCTGCTCGATCGTATAGAACTATCTCCAAGACGGTTGTTCGACACTTGCTCCTGCAACATTTGTTCCGCATCAGTTTCCTACACTAACCGATATTCTAACTTCGGACCTTACACTAGACTATACAGGTAAAGTCAGGGGCGTACGCAGGGGGGGGGGGTTTTGAGGGTTCAAACCCCCCCCCCCCCCCCCCCTTTGGTTTTTTTTTTTTTTTTTTTTTTTTTAGTTATTAAAAAAAAAAAAAAAAAAAAAAAAAAAAAATTATACCCACGGCTAACGTAAAAAAGGTGACCTTACCCCCCCCCCCCCCACTGAGCAACTTTTCGGCAGGCTGAGTCGTTGCGATTTTTTTTGGACTCCAAAAAAAAAAAAAAATGTGTCCGCTTACACCCCCCCCCCCCCCCCCCCCCCCCCCCACTGAGCGACTTTTCGGCTGACTGAGTCGTTGCGATTTTGTTTTGGACTCAAAAAAAAAAATGTGTCCGCTTACCCCCCCCCCCCCCCCCCCCCCCCCCCCCCCCCCCCCCCCCCCCCCCACTGAGCGACTTTTCGGCCGGCGCGATTTTCAAATTTTCGGGAGTAAAATACTTTAAAACCCCCCCCCCCCCCCCTTGAAAAAATCCTGCGTACGCCCCTGGGTAAAGTTATGTGATATAACACTAGTAATAAGACAGCACAATTGATGTATTTCAGAGATATGCTTTAGCTCATGCTGCAATCATAATTATAACATTTTAGGTCAGTCTAAATCCCATGACTTTTACAAGCCAATCGCCTGTCTAATTATCAAGATATTTATGATTGGAATTCAAAAAACGTTTTCCCAACGGTTTTTCTAACACTACAGCGTATTGGGGAAATGAGTATGGTAAAACCGGTCACTCAAAGATTTTCACTTTTTTAAGGCACTTCATGATCATTTTGAAGCGCAATTTTTTCAGGGCTTCATTATTACACCATACCACAGACACTGATAACACGTAGGGCCATGCATCTCAGATTTAACATTGTTAACGATGTCTTTAAAAAAATAAAGCGCAGCCCTAACCCTATATACTTCATGAAGTAAAGCCTGGATCATAGCATCAAATGTTGACCCTCCATGACAACTTTTGTGACAAGCATTATTTTCCCTTCCACTTGGTCAAACTAAAATCCAAGAAAAGCTTATACCTAAGCAAAATTAAATGATATACATGTACTGCTATCGAACTATTAAATTGTTTTTATATGACTGACATCGACTTTATACATAAACTCAATAAAAAACATTTGACGAAATATAAACCAAAAGCAAACTTTTTCATCGATTTCTTTTCTTGTAAATTTGGTTTTAGGAACATAACATCTACAATCATGCAGAATTTCATAGTGACATCACTTGGTCAACCTAAACTACAAGAAAAGCTTAAACCTGAGCAAAAATCAACCATATACCACATTCCATTAATTTTTGTAATTAATTTATCTGGTAGAAGAGGATTTTAAACATAAACACAATCAAAAATATTTGATAAATAGAACCAATTTTTTCATGAATTTATTTTCTCTTAGATTTGTGCTAGCACTACACTATTTCATTTCATAATAACATGTTATAGCTGACATAATATTGTTAAATAACAGTAAACACTTTTTTCCACTTGGCAAAAAATAAAACTTTTATTACCACCATGACGAGCATCTGGTCAACCAGTTGTGTTACTAAATATCCCAAGGTGTAACGCCCGATCGTTTAATAGCAATTTAGAAAAAATAGCTGTGAAGGATGACCTATTGAAGTCTTATATTTTTGTCTGCTCTCGTAATAGTAACTTGCGGAATTGAAGGCAAAGCCTGAATTAGAAATTTGAGAACTGCATGGGCCCTGTTTCAACGAAACTTGTTATTCATAAATGAGTTGCATAACTGTTATAAGCTCCTGAAACAAGTACCATTAACTGTTATAAGCTCCTGAAACAAGTACCATTAACTGTTATAAGCTACTGAAACAAGTACCATTAACTGTTATAAGCTCCTGAAACAAGTACCATTAACTGTTATAAGCTACTGAAACAAGTACCATTAACTGTTATAAGCTCCTGAAACAAGTACCATTAACTGTTATAAGCTCCTGAAACAAGTACCATTAACTGTTATAAGCTCCTGAAACAAGTAACAATAACTGTTACAAGCTACTGAAACAAGTAACAATAACTTTTACAAGCTACTGAAACAAGTAACAATAACTTTTACAAGCTACTGAAACAAGTAACAATAACTGTTACAAGCTACTGAAACAAGTAACAATAACTTTTACAAGCTACTGAAACAAGTAACAATAACTGTTATAAGCTACTGAAGCAAGTAACAATAACTGTTGCAAGCTACTGAAATCGTTGCATTTCATTTGCCGAGAGCAAATTTGTCATAGAAATGTGACACTTGTTATTCATAGCGAGTTTCATGAAACAAGGCCCATGCAGAGTTGCTTTGAACCAGTTTGTCTGGAAATGGGATTCCATTATGAAGGCCCTCTCGTTTTTAAAGTTGCAATGTTTTTCTAACACAAATCAAAACGTAAATGCAATTAGTTGAAAATATAATTTTAATTTCAAATTTTTATGGAAGAGTCCTCAGAATGCAATATGGACTTTGAAGTTGTTTTTTATTATTGTGACTGTTATTTTATGAAGTATTTACAGTACCATGTTATATTGTATGCATTCTGTTTGGGTTTCACACAAGTTGAGTATACACAGTTGGGCCCCGAAAGTGTACATGCACCTGGAAGAAACTCATTTTAGTCAGATTTTTCTCAACATGCATTCATTCCCATCAGGAGTCACTCATCTCAGAGTGATAAGTGATGTAAATACTGTATGTATTAAACAAAAACCATATTTGTCTATCTTCCTGAAGTGAAACGTTGACAAAAATGAGTGAAGTTGTAATAATGTATCTCTGGCGCAACTATGTACATTGTATGTACATCCACAATTCAGGGATTATTCCATCACTTGATAATGTTTTGTCTTCTCTTTGTCTTCTTCCATTTTAACTATCAGTAGATGTGTATCAACTTTTGTGTGCCTTATGCTTTGTATATACTATAAACATAGACCATATTTGTCTATCTTCCTGAAGTGAAAAGTGGACACGAATGAGTGAAATTGTGATAATGTATATCAGGTCCAACTGTTCATGTATGTAAATCTACAATTCAGGGATTATTCCATTACTTGATAATGTTTGTTTTTTCTTTGTCTATACTTCCATTTTAACTATCAGTAAATGTGTATGAAGTTTTGTGTGCCTAATATGCTTTGTATATACTATAAACAGAGACCATAGTTTTCTATCTTTCTGAAATGAAAAGTCGGACAAAAATGAGTGAAGTTGTGATAATGTATATCTGGCGCAACTCTACATGTATAATGTATGTACATCTACAATTCATGAATTATTCTGGTACTTAATAGTGTTGTTGTTTGTTCTTCTTCCATTTTAACTATCAGGCCTCTGAGTAGATGTGTATCAAGTTTTGTGTGCCTTATGCTGAAGGCCTGCACGTATGAACAAAGTGGTCAAGTGATTTGGTATTAGCTTTGATGGGCTTTGATGCCAAGAGCTACTTGTATAGGAAGGATATATGGGCATTGTAATCCTGTTCAAATCACCATTTTCTAATACAAACTGGCATACCAGTATAATAATAATAATAGCTAGTTCTTGTATGTGATTACTGTAAGACAAACATTCTATCAGTGTATAAATCAATATTTGTTGAAGGTACATGATTTATATAATAATAATAATAATAATAATTGTAACTCATGTAGCGCCAAATCTACTCTCTGGAGTGCTCAAGGCGCGTTTGAAGATATAATTAAGAATTGAACAGAAGCGTTTTTACATGATTTTCAAAGGAATCAGAGGTTATACACTTTTTGATGTCTTCAAGAAGGCTATTTCATAAAGTAGGACACGCGTGAGCAAAGGCTCTTTTCCCCAAGTTTTTTGCAACTTTAGGAATCACAAGAGAACAGGAAGTGGATGAGCGTAAAGATCTTGCAGGGGTGTAATTTTGGATTAAAGAAATATTGTATTGGGGAGCAAAACCGTAAATGCAGGGAAAGATGAGCAACAAAATCGTGAAATTAATGCGATCTTTAACAGGGAGCCAGTGCAGCGACTGCAAGACAGGGTTGATATGGATATGCTTGGGGCCGCAGCGTTTTGAAGAAGAAATGTAGCAATAAAAGAATGTTTCCAAAGTCAGGAAGAAAATCTTATCAATGTAGTCCAAATCAGATGATCTTATAGTTTGTAAGTTTACAGCCTTGTATTTATATGATATGCAAGGATACCAATTTAAATGAAATAGAAATGTTATTACATCTGAAATATGTTCAGACAATCATGTTTGTGCTTACCATGTTTATATGTACCGGGTATATGCTAAAGATTAAAGTATTTCTTTTATTTCTTATTCCGAGTCTGAATTTATGATTTATTTGTAAGGTTTGAATCCAGGGAGATGGGGAGGGAAGGGAGGGAGGGAATTGAACAGGAAGGAGGCAGGGAGTGAGACAGGGAGGCAGGGAAGGGAGAGGTGATGGTGCATGGGGTAGAGGGAGGAAAGGGAGGAGGAGAGAGAGAGAGAGAGTGAGGGAGAAGGGAAGGGGAAGGAGGGAGAGAGAGATAAGGATGGGAGTGGGGGGAGTACAAATGTGTAGGGGGGAGGGGGGTAACATATACAGTGAGCACGAGAATAGAAAGGAGAGATATATGTGAGAGGTGGGGATGTAGAGATGGATAGCCAATATGTTCCAGTAAGAGGGAGAAAGGAGATCGAAATCTTGGAGCATATGAGAGGTGGGGATGTAGAGATGTTGAGGTGGATAGCTAAATAGAAAAAGGGACAAGCTTGAAAGGGAGATTTAGATCATATGCACTGGGGTTACCCCCTCCCCAATACAATCAAACATGTTTTATTTCTAATTCGATACCATTGATTTACATACGTTGCTGAAGTGACATGATTTTCCGGGTTTTTTCTCACTTTTGTGTAAATTATACTTTTTTATGCATATGTTAGAAAATGACAAATTCCCAAACATATAGTACGGTATAAAAAACCTAAAGTGCCCTTTTTTACATAGAAAGGTGTACCCTTTTTCATTTCAAGTAGGTGTCTGTTCCTTATTCTTATAAGTGTCCCTTTACCTCTGATAACTGCCCGATTCAAATCTGAGAGGTGCCCATTTTCCTTTAAGAAGGTTCATTTTCATTTATAATAAGCGCCTTTTCCTCTTGGATAAGTGCTCTTTTTAATATTTGATTTCTACACGTGTCCCCTTTTGTTTCTTTCTAAAACATGCCCTTTTCCCTTCTGATGAATGCCCCCTTTTTAAAATAAGAGCCACCTCCCTTCTCATAAATATCCTTACTCGCACCTCTATTAAAATCTCATAGGTGCCCCTTTTCCTACGATAAGTGCCAAGTTTTCTTTGAAAGAAGTGTCCTTTTCTATTCTCACAAGCGCCCATATTCATCTCAGGTGAGTGCCCCTTTTTAAGTTCAAATCTTAGAGGTGTCCCGTATATTTTGACAAGTGCCTCTTTTTATTCTTATAATTGCCCCTTTTCATCTTTGGTGATTGCCCTCATTCAAATTTGAGAGATGCCCCCTTTAACTTTGTAATGAGTGCCCCTTTTCATCTCTGATAAGTGCCCCTGTTATTTTGACATGTGCCCCCTTATCCTTCCTAATTAGTACCCCCCTGAAAATTACCCTGTTCATTAAAGGGGAAGTCCACCCTGAAATTATTTGGTTTTAATAAAAGCAGATATTTTTTTCGCAGGGGGAGGGGGGGGGGGGAACGTGATTGTTCAGGGTGTAACCACAAAAAGAGATATAATTCCCATTATCTCCACAGGCCTCGCTCTCTTATTATTTACATACAGCTCTTTTTCCCCCTTAAAAAACCCTCTTCCTCTCATGAACACTCTCCTCAAGTAAGCTCTCTCTCTCTCTCTCTCTCCCTCTCTTTCTCTCTCTCCCTCTCTTTCTCTCTCTCTCTCTCTTCCTTTCAACATATGGAGCCTTATTGCATTCAACTCATTCATTGCTAAATTAAAACACAATTCACATGCCTTCACCCAATCGTGGTATAATGCAATGATACATGATATGTTGAGTCATTTACTTTATTTACAAAACATTGCTACTCATATCCGCTTTCAATACAATATAGAAATCTACACATTACAATACATTGTATAAAACTGGAGTATACACGACATAATCAAACAAAGTACACTTCATTGACCAATATATCCAAATTACTATAAACATTCACAAATTTTCCTACAAAAGAAACCATTCTACAAATATATGGGTTAATGCATGATTGTCATCGATTGTCAAGAAGAGCGTAATATATCAAAGTGTGAGTAAATGCCCTAGCTTCAAGCTTTTAGCAGAATATATTACCAATGTATTTACCCCTTATTTACAATTTACCCTATACATGATTTGTACATGTATTGAAAATTAAACATGATCAAAACAAGATCTGTTTGGACACTATCAAGTATGAATCAACTGAGGGAGCTATTGTAAAACCTTCAATATATATTAATTCCATATAAAATTCTCAACTAGCTGTCAGCTCACAGGCACAAATCCTGATCGTTTATACAAAATAAAGGTCCTGAACTAGAATGCATATGTTTGGTACCAGAAGGGTGTTAACTCTGTTTAAAATGATTCAAGTTAAAGCTATTCTGGCTCGAATTAATTACGGTCAGACAAAAATGATCCAGGGGGCAGAGCCCCCCCCCCCCCCCCCCCCCCAGCTCAGGGGTTTTAGGCATTAAATAAAGGTCAGATAAGCATATTTTTATACCTCATGACACTGGCAGATCACTATTCTTTCTTTCGTTCTTTCTATTTCTCTTTAACATACCTTTTCAAAAAGTGAAGGAGGCTCGAGCCCCCGAGCCCCGCCGTTCGCGGGCCCTGACATGACTTGTATAGACTTTTAAATAAGCATACTTTTTGCCTGACTGTAAATTTGAGAATTTATCATTTTCCAACAAAGTAACGCATAAAAAAGTATGATTTACAAAAAAGAAAATCCCGGCCAATAAAATCATGTTATTTCAGCAACATTTGTAAATCACTAGCTGGTAAAGGCATCAATTAGAAATAAACCACGTTCTGTACAGGGCCCTGGATTATGCCGCTTCACTAAAATACATCCTGGAAATACCCAAAGCAGCTCCTGCATTAAGCACATCTTGTGATCTTTTACATTAATGTACCCTAGCTAGTATTATATTGTCTGTCTATTTTCTATTGACTCAATCTAGGATACAATCCTGCAGCTCTCCAAATCAAGAAGAATTAGAAAAAGAAGAAATATGATATGCCCGATATTATGACTTTTCCGTTTGTTATAAATGCCTCTATAATTTTTATATTTATATTTAAACACTTTTTATGGAAACAAAAATGCATTAATCTTTTTGAAAGACATTTTCTCGATCTCTCTTCCCCCTTCTCTATCTCTCTCTCTAGTTCTCTTTCGTTGTCTAATATCTCTCTCTATGTTTGTCACTCTGTCTCTCGATATATACTTAGCATTTACACATCCCACACACCATTTTGAAAAATCATCGATTTGTAATTGGTCTGCCATTCGCACTATTGAAAAAACGTAAGCGCAGCTAATGTTTAAATTTCTGCTATACTAGGCTTATTCAATTAACACTCGCGATCGACTCCATTGATCTCTGCCAGAGCGAGTGCTGAGAACAATTAAGCCCCACCTTTATTCATGTGTCATAGTCAATTTGCTTTTCAACAATGATTATATAGGCCTACTATATCGTACCTTATAATGAATAACATAAAAAACTAGGAACATTTTCACATAAAATTGACAGTCAAATTTGTAGAAAATTATTATATCAAAATTGTGACCAATGACCATAACACGCAGATACTCGATTAAAACAAATATTTCTGAAACTCATTTAGAACTAGATTTATGCTACCACCGCAAATGGGCATAAACGCATTTTGGGGATTCCCCGTGAGGTAATTAAGCGCGCGCGCGCACCCGCACGCACTGACCTCTAGCTGGGCATTGGTTATACCAGGACGTGGCATTGCGGGGTGTAAACACTGTTTCCAATGCAATGTAGCATGTCATTGCGTCGCGTTTTCAGCTAATTTCTCACGATTGACGTAGATCGAATCTGACTTGATTACCATCATCCAAGCTGCCCAATGCAAGCTGTAGACAGAAATGACACTTTCAGGAAACAGCAAACCACCGGCCACCTTTCGCTTCGACCCGGAGTTCCGGCCGATCCTGTAGGTCAGTGGGCCGATCCGATACGCTCAGCTCAGACACAGTTAAGTAGCGCTGCACTAGCTAGCTGAGCTGCGTCACAAGCATTTGTTTCCTCATTCCCACCAACCCATAAGATAGACTCTACTCATAACACAAGCCCATCTACTCATTAGCTTGTGCATGCGGATAAACGAGTCGTTTCCAAAACAACTACGATACAGCCACAGAAAATTACCATCTGGTAAGTATGGGGATATATTTCCTCAAACAAATATTTTTCAACATTCTATTAGGGAGGCCAATGCCCAAATCTAACTTTTTAATTACTAATTTGTTTATAATAAAACAAAGATTAAAAGAAAGCATTTTATTTCACTAAGAGTACAACTCACCCATCTGCCGACTCCAGAAGTTCCATAAAATAGGAGATATCCAGCTATTTCCTATGAGCTTCTTTCTACGCCTGACCGTACGTAAGAGCCTTGAAACAATTATATTTCATGTCGCAAAATTACGTTCATAATTAGACAGGCCCGAGGGAATGGGCGTGTCATTGTCCGGACAAAGTTCATGATGAAGTTTAAAACTTCACGCGAAAGTACAATCACTCAACAGCGGCTAGCCTTGAATCGGTCGCAGTTCGCACACATACACACCGACACAGGCAAGCCCCGATGCAGGCTGAAATCCAGCCATCAATGTGCGAACGATTACATCTTCTACTAAGTATACGAGCCGAAGGCGATGGTTCAAAAATGAAGAAGAGATATCAAAATTGGCAGGACAGAAATAGATATAATCCATTGATATTTACCTTAGATGTGTATTCCAATAATTTGATTTCCTCATGAGTATTCCTTATGATTTCAGTCGGAGATCTACTGTACAATCAACAAGAACGACCTCCAAAATCAGCACAATGCACAACACATTATTTAATACGCGTAATGATGCATGCACAAGCCTTTTATTAAGTCAAAGCAGACCGGGAGCCAAATATCTGAAAAAGCGGCTCCCGGTCCTTGATTTTTTTAGAGAACCGGGAGCCGTTTTCCAGGACCAGGAGCTGTTTCCAAAATTGATGAAAATATGTATTCTTTTAAATTATTTGTTAAACGTTAACCTTTTATTTAAACATACGGTAGTTTAATTTCTAGTTTACATTGTGAGCACTCTAATATTAAATCACTCATACCTTGGATAAATCTGTCATATGTAGTTGTTGTAGTTCATGTTTAATACTATTTTCATGCCGTTAAATGTCAAAAATTGAAAAATGTTAGGAAGGGGGGAATTAAATTATTTTTTTATAAAAAAAATACTTAAGAAAAACCATCTATAATGACAATGCAGAGCTGCCAACCTGTCACTTTCAAAAATAATATTATTCAGCTTGAATATGCATATTTTAGGTGAAAAAACTGATTTTGCCTGTTAAACGTGTTTGTTATTTAGACCTGTCACTTAAAAAAATAAAAAAATAAAAAAATAATAATAATAATACAAAAAAGATTTGTTAAATATATTTACCTATTTTATCAGAAAAATCCATTATTTAAAACATCACAGAATTTTAGTCAATGAGTACGAGGGCCGCTGAATCAAGGCAAGTCTGGAGTTGCAATCAACTTTGTACATAAAGTCAATGCATCAGCAGGTCCGCTGTTCTGTTTTTCATTTGGCTTTTTGAAGATACCATTACATCCGAAGGGCATGCGATAGGCAAAAAAACTGGCAACAAAATCGCTGATTTCTTGATTTTTAGCGCTATTTTGATGAAACTGTTTCTTAAAACTGGGCTAAACCCCCGTGAGCTTTGGAAATATGGCTCCGATTCCGCATTTTTGACAGCAAAATTTGGCTTTTGGGATGGATTTTTGGAAGTTACATCGAGACTTTCTTGTACTGACACTGTGTGTGTAGTGCAGTACAGCACTGATGTCATTTGTGTGTGTATGCATGGCCTGGGGAAATGCGCTCGTCTTTGAGTGGTGTACATCCCCTGTATTGTGTGCTCCGTACTCCGCTAGGAGTAGGAGATAGCGGCCGCTCGTATAATTAGTGCTGCAATTGTTTCTGGGCGATTTTAATTAGGATTCTCATTATATAATAATTTGTTAGGGTTCATTCAGTCCACGTTTAACTCGTATCAAGTAAGTTTTTGTCACATTTGTGAACATTTAGTGCTAGACATGTGGAAGTTTATGAAACAGAAAATGTTAATTCTCCCAGACCGGGCGCCAGAAATAAAAATGGACCGGCGCCCGGTACTCATTTTCCCCGTCTTACCGGGCGCCAAAAGTCAGGGACCGTAGGGTAAAAATCGCCCGGCGCCCGGTTAATAATAGGCTTGTGCATGCACCTAACCGTACCCTAGCTAAGTACCTGGATATCCCTCTCTCTCTCTCTCTCTCCTTCTTCTTCGACCGGCTATAAGTGACAACACATCATCCAATCATGTCTTTTCAACCGAACTTCTCAATTGAAGTATAGACTGCTCACGTAGACATTTTTTACTGAAATATCTTTTTTTTAAATTTCTTATGCATGATTTACTGCACGAGCTCGACACTCGAGTCTATAGTGCTGTGAGAATAAGGTACTGTGTGTGAGACTACGAGAGATTTGTCTGGCGCGCGATATGACCGGAGCTCATACATTTTCATCATATTATGATGTCGCAAGACCTACATATTTGGCTAGAACAATGAGACCACTGTTCACAGTTTTTCTTCTCATTTTGAGATGGCTGTAGCTATAGGGCTCAAACCAACGCAAGATTGACATAAACATCGTACTCTATCTACCTTTGAATGTTCAGTTTGTAAAAATCTGTATTTAAAAAGATATAATCTTTTTAGGTGGGCTGTATCTAATACAGACCACCTTATAATTTTGTTAAAATTGCCTTTATTATTATTTATTAGGTGGGCTGTATCTAATACAGACCACCTTATAATTTTGTTAAAATTGCCTTTATTATTATTATTTATCAGGTGGGCTGTATCTAATACAGACCACCTTATATTTTTGTTAAAATCGCCTTTATTTATTTATCAGGTAGGCTGTATATCGTACAGACCACCTTATAATTTCGTTAGAATTGCCTTTATTATTTATTTATTTATCAGGTGGGCTGTATAACGTACAGACCACCTTATAATTTCGTTAGAATTGCCTTTATTTATTTATTTATTTATTATTATTTATTTTACTTATTTCTAACCACTTTTTTGTGGACAAGATAACATGAAAATGGCTCAATTAAATGCCTTCAAATTTGGCACACATATGTATAGGCATATGTACAAAGCACAATAACGTTTTCAACATTGACCTTTACTGATGACGTCATCTAGGCGCCATTTTGTAAAATTTTACGAAAATCAACTCATGATCATATCTTCATAACCAAAAGGTATTTCTCATTAATATTTACCATGATCAAGGTCAATATCCGTCCGGTCAATTTCAGGTCAAAAAACGCGCGCGTGCGCGTACGTCCGCGCGTCAATGCGCGCGCAAAATTTTTAAATGCTCAAAATCATTTTGCATACGTTTTAGGCCATTCTAAGCATTTGATAAAAATCGCGCACACGCACATGCGCGCGCGTTGCGCGCGCGTTTTCGCGCGTAAAACTATTACAAAACATAGAATCTCCTTTTTTTTCTTTCATAATATTCCACATATTTTTAAGAACAAATTGATACCATGTTTGTCTCTTTATGACTATTAATAACGGAATGATCGACCGTTTAACATAAATTTCCGTGCGCGCGAGCTCTTGTAATACATAGCATATATGGGCAAAAACATGCCCATACAAAATCCATTGTAGCCCTTTAGGATGCAAGGTGACCCCAATTTGTTTTCATATTTTGATAGAGTATGATTCGGAGATATTTTTTCATGTCTCATTTGACCCTCAATTAACTCATGACGTCATCATAATGGCCTCCGAACTCAACATTCCAATTTGCATATTATGACGTCAGCATATTTACGGAAAATTGATTGTTTCTCTGTAGATATTGATCGATTTTCTTTAAAATTTGTATATGTTGTAGCTGAGACAATTCTCTACAAATAAAGTGACTACGATCCTTCATTTTGGCATAGTCATCATGGCGTATTTTTTGCGATTAAAGGAGGCATGTCAATTTTTCACATTTTGCGTGTATTCTCTATGGGACATGACTTTTTCTCAAAACTGGATTCTACATTCCCGTCTTTCGCGAGCAATATCTCCGTCGTTTTAGCTTCGTTTACGCTGAACTTTGAGTATGATGTAGCTGAGACAATTAACTATCTCAAATGTGCCCTTCATTTTGTCTAAAATTTTAGCTGGACCAGCCCACCTATACTTGTACCAAACAAGTATTACAAATCTAGTCAGGTGGGCTGTATCTAATACAGACCACCTTATATTTTTGTTAAAATCGTCTTTATTATTTATTTATTTTTCTTATTTCGACCCACTTTTTTGTTAGCAAAATAACTTTGAAATGGTTCAATCAAATGCTTTGATATTTGGCACACATATGTATAGGCATATGGACAAAACACAGTAAGGTTTTCAACCTTGACCTTGACTGATGACGTCATCTAGGCGCCATTTTGTGAAATTTTCTGAAAATAAACTCATGATCATATCTTCATAACCAAAAGGTATTTCTCATTCATATTTATCATGATCAAGGTCAATACCAGTCCGGTCAATTTCAGGTCAAAAAACGCGCGCGTGCGCGTACGTCCGCGCGTCAATGCGCGCGCAAAATTTTTAAATGCTCAAAATCGTCTCAAATTTATTTTGCATACGTTTCAGGTCATTTTAAGCATTTTATAAAAAATCGCGCGTACGAGCATGCGCGCGCGTTTTCGCGCGTAACACCATTAAAAAACATAGAATCGCCATTTTTTTTTCTTTCATGATATTTCTCATATTTTTTCAAGGAATTCGATTCCATGTTTATCTCTTTATGACCCCTATTAACAAGATGAGCGTAAATTCAAGATAAATGTCAGTGCGCGCGAGGTCTTTTAATACATAGCATATATGGGCAAAAACATGCCTATACAAAATCCGTTATAGCTCTTTGGAATGCACCGGGATCCTCAATTTTTTTTCATATTAAGATAGAGTATGAGTCGGAAATATGATTCCATGTCTCATTTGGCCATTAAGTGTATCGTGACATCATCACAATGGCCTTGGAACTCAAAATACGAATTTGCATATTATGACGTCAGCATATTTATGTAAAATTGATTGTATCTCTGTAAATATTGATCAATTTTCTTCAAAATTTCGATATGTTGTAGCTAAGACAATTCTCTACAAGCGTAGTAATAACCATTTTTCATTTTGATGACGTCATCATAGTGAAAATTTTGATTAAAGGCCTCATGTCAAAAACTTCATAATTTGCGTGTTATGCCTATAGAAGGTGAATTTAGTTCACGTTATGAATCTACATGATATTGTCTTTTAAGAATTTGTAAGCAGTATGTCACTTATTTTTGCTCTATTTTGTCTCAAATGTTAGTTGACCAGCCCACCTATACTTGTTCCAAACAAGTATTATATGTCTAGTTATTAAATATTTTTCTTATTTCTAACCACTTTTTTGTTAGCAAGATAACTTGAAAATGGCTCAATCAAATGCCTTGAAATTTGGCACAATTATGTAAAGGCATATGTACAAAGCACAATAACGTTTTCAACATTGACCTTCACTGATGACGTCATCTAGGCGCCATTTTGTAAAAATCAACACATGATCATATCTTCATAACCAAGAGCTATTTCTCATTCATATTTATCATGATTGAGGTCAATATCCGTCCAGTCAATTTCAGGTCAAATAACGCGCGCGTGCGCGTACGTCCGCGCGTCAATGCGCGCGCAAAATTTTAAAATGCTCAAAATCGTCTCAAAATTATTTTGCATACGTTTTAGGCCATTCTAAGGATTTTATAAAAAATCGCGCGTATGAGCATGCGCGCGCGTTTTCGCGCGTAAAACTATTACGCAACATAGAATCGCCATTTTTCTTCTTTCATAATATTCCACATATTTTTACAAACAAATTGTACCATGTATGTCTCTTTATGACTATTAATAACGGAATGATCGACCGTTAAACATAAATTTCCGTGCGCGCGAGCTCTTGTAATACATAGCATATATGGGCAAAAACATGCCTATACAAAATCCATTGTAGCTCTTTAGGATGCAAGGTGACCCCAATTTTTGTTCATATTTTAATAGAGTATGATTCGGAGATATTGTTTCATGTCTCATTTGACCCTCAATTAACTCATGACGTCATCATAATGGCCTCCGAACTCAAAATTCCAATTTGCATATTATGACGTCAGCATATTTATGGAAAATTGATTGTATCTCTGTAAATATTGATCGATTTTCTTCCAAATTTTGATATGTTTTAGCTGAGACAATTTTCTACAAATCCAGTTGCCACGATTTTCATTTTGACAAAGGCATCATGGCGTATTTTTGCGATTAATGGAGGCATGTCAATTGTTTACATTTTGCGTGTATTCTCTATGGGACATGACTTTTTCTCAAAACTCGATTCTACATTCCCGTCTTTCGTGAGCAATATCTACGTCGTTTTAGCTTCGTTTACGCTGAACTTCAAGTATGTTGTAGATGAGACAAAAAGCTATCTCAAATGTACCCATTACTTTGTCTCAATTTTTTGTTGGATCAGCCCACCTATACTTGTTCCAAACAAGTATTACAAATCTAGTCAGGTGGGCTGTATCTAATACAGACCACCTTATATTTTTGTTAAAATCGCCTTTATTATTATTTATTATTTATTTATTTTTCATATTTCGACCCACTTTTTTGTTAGCAAGATAACTTGAAAATGGTTGAATCAAATACCTTGCAATTTGTTACACATATGTATAGGCATATGGAGAAAACACAGTAAGGTTTTCAACCTTGACCTTGACTGATGACGTCATCTAGGCGCCATTTTGTGAAAATTTCTGAAAATCAACTCATGATCATATCTTCATAACCAAAAGGTATTTCTCATTCATATTTATCATGATCGAGGTCAATATCAGTCCGGTCAATTTCAGGTCAAAAAACGCGCACGTGCGCGTACGTCCGCGCGTCAATGCGCGCGCAAAATTTCAAAATGCTCAAATTCGTCTCAAATTTATTTTGCATATGTTTCAAGTCATTTTAAGCATTTTATAAAAAATCGCGCGTATGAGCATGCGCGCGCGTTTTCGCGCGTAACACCATTACAAAACATAGAATCGCAATTTTTTTTTCTTTCATGATATTTCTCATATTTTTTCAAGGAATTTGATACCATGTTTATCTCTTTATGACCATTATGAACAAGATGAGCGTAAATTCAAGATAAATGTCAGTGCGCGCGAGCTCTTTTAATACATAGCATATATGGGCAAAAACATGCCTATACAAAATCCGTTATAGCTCTTTGAAATGCACCGGGATCCTCAATTTTTTTTCATATTTAGATAGAGTATGAGTCGGAAATATGATTTCATGTCTCATTTGGCCATTAAGTGTATCGTGACATCATCACAATGGCCTTGGAACTCAAAATACGAATTTGCATATTATGACGTCAGCATATTTATGTAAAATTGATTGTATCTCTGTAAATATTGATCATTTTTCTTCAAAATTTCGATATGTTGTAGCTAAGACAATTCTCTACAAGCGTAGTAATAACCATTTTTCATTTTGATGACGTCATCATAGTGAAAATTTTGATTAAAGGCCTCATGTCAAAAACTTCATAATTTGCGTGTTATGCCTATAGAAGGTGAATTTAGTTCACGTTATGAATCTACATGATATTGTCTTTTAAGAATTTGTAAGCAGTATGTCACTTATTTTTGCTCTATTTTGTCTCAAATGTTAGTTGACCAGCCCACCTATACTTGTTCCAAACAAGTATTATATGTCTAGTTATTAAATATTTTTCTTATTTCTAACCACTTTTTTGTTAGCAAGATAACTTGAAAATGGCTCAATCAAATGCCTTGAAATTTGGCACAATTATGTAAAGGCATATGTACAAAGCACAATAACGTTTTCAACATTGACCTTCACTGATGACGTCATCTAGGCGCCATTTTGTAAAAATCAACACATGATCATATCTTCATAACCAAGAGCTATTTCTCATTCATATTTATCATGATTGAGGTCAATATCCGTCCAGTCAATTTCAGGTCAAATAACGCGCGCGTGCGCGTACGTCCGCGCGTCAATGCGCGCGCAAAATTTTAAAATGCTCAAAATCGTCTCAAAATTATTTTGCATACGTTTTAGGCCATTCTAAGGATTTTATAAAAAATCGCGCGTATGAGCATGCGCGCGCGTTTTCGCGCGTAAAACTATTACGCAACATAGAATCGCCATTTTTCTTCTTTCATAATATTCCACATATTTTTACAAACAAATTGTACCATGTATGTCTCTTTATGACTATTAATAACGGAATGATCGACCGTTAAACATAAATTTCCGTGCGCGCGAGCTCTTGTAATACATAGCATATATGGGCAAAAACATGCCTATACAAAATCCATTGTAGCTCTTTAGGATGCAAGGTGACCCCAATTTTTGTTCATATTTTAATAGAGTATGATTCGGAGATATTGTTTCATGTCTCATTTGACCCTCAATTAACTCATGACGTCATCATAATGGCCTCCGAACTCAAAATTCCAATTTGCATATTATGACGTCAGCATATTTATGGAAAATTGATTGTATCTCTGTAAATATTGATCGATTTTCTTCCAAATTTTGATATGTTTTAGCTGAGACAATTTTCTACAAATCCAGTTGCCACGATTTTCATTTTGACAAAGGCATCATGGCGTATTTTTGCGATTAATGGAGGCATGTCAATTGTTTACATTTTGCGTGTATTCTCTATGGGACATGACTTTTTCTCAAAACTCGATTCTACATTCCCGTCTTTCGTGAGCAATATCTACGTCGTTTTAGCTTCGTTTACGCTGAACTTCAAGTATGTTGTAGATGAGACAAAAAGCTATCTCAAATGTACCCATTACTTTGTCTCAATTTTTTGTTGGATCAGCCCACCTATACTTGTTCCAAACAAGTATTACAAATCTAGTCAGGTGGGCTGTATCTAATACAGACCACCTTATATTTTTGTTAAAATCGCCTTTATTATTATTTATTATTTATTTATTTTTCATATTTCGACCCACTTTTTTGTTAGCAAGATAACTTGAAAATGGTTGAATCAAATACCTTGCAATTTGTTACACATATGTATAGGCATATGGAGAAAACACAGTAAGGTTTTCAACCTTGACCTTGACTGATGACGTCATCTAGGCGCCATTTTGTGAAAATTTCTGAAAATCAACTCATGATCATATCTTCATAACCAAAAGGTATTTCTCATTCATATTTATCATGATCGAGGTCAATATCAGTCCGGTCAATTTCAGGTCAAAAAACGCGCACGTGCGCGTACGTCCGCGCGTCAATGCGCGCGCAAAATTTCAAAATGCTCAAATTCGTCTCAAATTTATTTTGCATATGTTTCAAGTCATTTTAAGCATTTTATAAAAAATCGCGCGTATGAGCATGCGCGCGCGTTTTCGCGCGTAACACCATTACAAAACATAGAATCGCAATTTTTTTTTTTTTCATGATATTTCTCATATTTTTTCAAGGAATTTGATACCATGTTTATCTCTTTATGACCATTATGAACAAGATGAGCGTAAATTCAAGATAAATGTCAGTGCGCGCGAGCTCTTTTAATACATAGCATATATGGGCAAAAACATGCCTATACAAAATCCGTTATAGCTCTTTGAAATGCACCGGGATCCTCAATTTTTTTTCATATTTAGATAGAGTATGAGTCGGAAATATGATTTCATGTCTCATTTGGCCATTAAGTGTATCGTGACATCATCACAATGGCCTTGGAACTCAAAATACGAATTTGCATATTATGACGTCAGCATATTTATGTAAAATTGATTGTATCTCTGTAAATATTGATCATTTTTCTTCAAAATTTCGATATGTTGTAGCTAAGACAATTCTCTACAAGCGCAGTAATAACAATTTTTCATTTTCATGACGTCATCATAGTGAAAATTTTGATTTAAGGCCTCATGTCAAAAACTTCATAATTTGCGTGTTATGCCTATAGAAGGTGAATTTAGTTCACGTTATGAATCTACATGATATTGTTTTTTAAGAATTTGTAAGCAGTATCTCGCTTATTTTTGCTCTATTTTGTGTCAAATTTTAGTTGACCAGCCCACCTATACTTGTTCCAAACAAGTATTATATGTCTAGTCAGGTGGGCTGTATCTAATACAGACCACCTTATATTTTTGTTAAAATCGCCTTTATTATTATTTTTATTTATTTATTTATTTTTCTTATTTCGACCCACTTTTTTGTTAGCAAGATAACTTAAAAATGGTTGAATGAAATACCTTGAAATTTGGCACATATATGTATAGGCATATGGAGAAAACACAGTAAGTTTTTCAACCTTGACCTTGACTGATGACGTCATCTAGGCGCCATTTTGTGAAATTTTCTGAAAATAAACTCATGATCATATCTTCATAACCAAAAGGTATTTCTCATTTATATTTATTATGATCAAGGTCAATATCAGTCCAGTCAATTTCAGGTCAAAAAACGCGTGCGTGCGCGTACGTCCGCGCGTCAATGCGCGCGCAAAATTTTAAAATGCTCAAAATCGTCTCAAATTTATTTTGCATACGTTTCAGGTCATTTTAAGCATTTTATAAAAAATCGCGCGTACGAGCATGCGCGCGCGTTTTCGCGCGTAACACCATTACACAACATGGAATCGCCATTTTTTTTCTTTAATGATAATTCTCATGTTTTTTTAAACAATTTGATACTATGTTTATCTCTTTATGACCATTAATAACAATATGAGCGTCCATTCAAGATAAATGTCCATGCGCGCGAGCTCTTGTAATACATAGCATATATGGGCACAAACATGCCTATACAAATTCCATTATAGCTTTTTGGAATGAACCGGAACCTTCAATTGTTTTGCATATTTAGATAGAGTATGAGTCGGAAATATGATTTAATGTCTCATTTGGCTATTAAAAATATTTTGAGATCATCATAATGGCCTTCGAACTAAAAATAGTAATTTGCATATTATGACGTCAGCATATTTATGATAAATTGATTGTACCTCTGTATATATTGATTGATTTTCTTCAAAATTTCGGTATGTTGTAGCTAAGATAATTCTCTAAAAGTTCAATAATAACCATTTTTCATTTTGATGACGTCATCAGAGTGGAAATTTCGAATAAAGGCATCATGTCAGAAATTTCATAATTTGCGCGTTATGATTATAGAAGGTGAATTTCGTTCACGTAATGAATCCACATGATAGTGTTTTTTAAGAATTTTTAAGCAGTATCTCGTTTGATTTTGCTCTATTTTGTTTTTAAATTTTAGTTGACCAGCCCACCTATACTTGTTCCAAACAAGTATTATATGTCTAGTTTATTTTTCTTATTTCGACCCACTTTTTTGTTAGCATGATAACTTTGTAATGGTTCATTCAAATGCTTTGAAATTTAGCACACATATGTATAGGCATATGGACATAACACAGTAAGGTTTTTAACCTTGACCTTGACTGATGACGTCATCTAGGCGCCATTTTGTGAAATTTTCTGAAAATTTACTCATGATCATATCTTCATAACCAAAAGGTATTTCTCATTCATATTTATTATGATCAAGGTCAATATCAGTCCAGTCAATTTCAGGTCAAAAAACGCGCGCGTGCGCGTACGTCCGCGCGTCAATACGCGCGCAAATTTTTTAAATGCTCAAAATCGTCTCAAATTTATTTTGCATACGTTTCAGGTCATTTTAAGCATTTTATAAAAAATCGCGCGTACGAGCATGCGCGCGCGTTTTCGCGCGTAACACCATTAAAAACATAGAATCGCCATTTTTTTTTCTTTCATGATATTTCTCATATTTTTTCAAGGAATTTGATTCCATGTTTATCTCTTTATGACCATTATTAACAAGATGAGCGTAAATTCAAGATAAATGTCAGTGCGCGCGAGGTCTTTTAATACATAGCATATATGGGCAAAAACATGCCTATACAAAATCCGTTATAGCTCTTTGGAATGCACCGGGATCCTCAATTTTTTTTCATATTAAGATAGAGTATGAGTCGGAAATATGATTCCATGTCTCATTTGGCCATTAAGTGTATCGTGACATCATCACAATGGCCTTGGAACTCAAAATACGAATTTGCATATTATGACGTCAGCATATTTATGTAAAATTGATTGTATCTCTGTAAATATTGATCAATTTTCTTCAAAATTTCGATATGTTGTAGCTAAGACAATTCTCTACAAGCGCAGTAATAACCATTTTTCACTTTGATGACGTCATCATAGTAAAAATTTTGATTAAAGGCCTTATGTCAAAAACTTCATAATTTGCGTGTTATGCCTATAGAAGGTGAATTTAGTTCACGTTATGAATCTACATGATATTGTCTTTTAAGAATTTGTAAGCAGTATGTCGCTTATTTTTGCTCTATTTTGTCTCAAATGTTAGTTGACCAGCCCACCTATACTTGTTCCAAACAAGTATTATATGTCTAGTTTATTATTTATTTTTCTTATTTCGACCCACTTTTTTGTGTTCAAGATAATTTGAAAATGGCTCAATCAAATATCTTAAAATTTAACACACATATGTATAGGCATATTCACAAAATACATCAAATTTTTCGACCTTGACCTTGACTGATGACGTCATCTAGGCGCCATTTTGTGAAAAATTTTGAAAATCAACTTATGATCATATCTTCATAACCAAAGGTAATATCTCATTCATATTTATCATGATCAAGGTCAATATCAGTCCGGTCAAATTCAGGTCAAAAAACGCGCGCGTGCGCGTACGTCCGCGCGTCATTACGCGCGCAAAAATTTTAAATGCTCGAAATCGTCTTAAATTTGTTTTGCATACGTTTCAGGTCATTTTAAGCATTTTATAAAAAATCGCGCACACGAGCATGCGCGCGCGTTTTCGCGCGTTACACCATTACACAACATAGAATCGCCATTTTTTTTTCTTTCATGATATTTCTCATATTTCTTCGAGGAATTTGATACCATGTTTATCTCTTTATGTCCATTAACAACAAGATGAGCGTCAATTCAAGAAAAATGCCCGTGCGCGCGAGCTCTTTTAATACATAGCATATATGGGCAAAAACATGCCTATACAAAATCCATTATAGCTCTTTGGAATGAACCGTGACCTTCAATTTTTTTCATATTTAGATAGAGTATGAGTCGAAGATATGATTCCATGTCTCATTTGGCCATTAAGTGTATCGTGACATCATCATAATGGCCTTGGATCTCAAAATACGAATTTGCATATTATGAAGTCAGCATATTTATGTAAAATTGATTGTATCTCTGTAAATATTTATCGATTTTCTTCCAAATTTCGATATGATGTAGCTTAGACAATTTTCTACAAGCTTTGTCATCACCATTTTTCATTTTGATGACGTCATCATAGTGAAAATTACGATTAAAGGGCACATATCAGAAATGTCTTAAGTAGCGTGTTATGCCTATTGAAGGTGAATTTCGTACATCTTTAATCTACATGACATTGTTTTTTTAGCAGTATCTCGCTTATTTTTGCTCTATTTTGTCTCAAAGTTCAGTTTGACCAGCCCACCTATACTTGTTCCAAACAAGTATTATATGTCTAATTTATTTTTCTTATTTCGACCCACTTTTTTGTGTTCAAGATAATTTGAAAATGGCTCAATCAAATATCTCAAAATTTAACACACATATGTATAGGCATATTCAAAAAACATAGGAAATTTTTCGACCTTGACCTTGACTGATGACGTCATCTAGGCGCCATTTTGTGAAAAAAATTGAAAATCAACTCATGATCATATCTTCATAACCAAAAGTAATTTCTCATTCATATTTATCAGGATCAAGGTCAATATGTGTCCGGTCAATTTAAGGTCAAAAAACGCGCACGTGCGCGTACCTCCGCGCGTCAATGCGCGCGCAAATTTTTTAAATGCTCAAAATCGTCTCAAATTTTTTTGGCATACGTTTCAGGTCATTTTAAGCATTTCATAAAAAATCGCGCATACGTGCATGCGCGCGCGTTCTCGCGCGTAACACCATTACAAAACATAGAATCGCCATTTTTTTTTCTTTCATGATATTTCTCATATTTTTTCAAGGAATTTGATACCATGTTTATCTCTTTATGACCATTAATAACAAGATGAGCGTCAATTCAAGATAAATGACAGTGCGCGCGAGCGCTTTTAATACATAGCATATATGGGAAAAAACATGCCTATACAAAATTCATTATAGCTCTTTGGAATGAACCGTGACCTTCAATGTTTTTTCATATTTGGATAGAGTATGAGTCGGAGATATGATTCCATGTCTCATTTGGCCATTAAGTGTATCGTGACATCATCATAACGACCTTCGAACTAAAAATAGGAATTTGCATATTATGACGTCAGCTATTTGTGGAAAATTGATTGTATCTCTGTATATATTGATCAATTTTCTTCCAAATTTCGATATGTTGTAGCTATGATAATTCTCTACAAGTTTAATAATAACCATTTTTCATTTTGATGACGTCATTAGAGTGAAAATTTCGATTAAAGGCCTCATGTCAAAAATGACATAATTTGCATGTTATGCCTATAGAAGGTGATTTTAATTCACGTTATGAATCTACATGATATTGTTTTTTAAGAATTTGTAAGCAGTATGTCGCTTATTTTTGCTCTATTTTGTCTCAAATTTTAGTTGACCAGCCCACCTATACTTGTTCCAAACAAGTATTATATGTCTAGTTTATTATTTATTTTTCTTATTTCGACCCACTTTTTTGTGGACAAGATAATTTGAAAATGGCTCAATCAAATATCTTAAAATTTAACACACATATGTATAGGCATATGCACAAAACACAGCAAATTTTTCGACCTTGACCTTGACTGATGACGTCATCTAGGCGCCATTTTGTGAAATTTTTTGAAAATCAACTCATGATCATATCTTCATAACCAAAAGTAATTTCTCATTCATATTTATCATGATCAAGGTCAATATCAGTCCGGTCAAATTCAGGTAAAAAAACGCGCGCGTGCGCGCACGTCCGCGCGTCAGTACGCGCGCAAAAAATTTAAATGCTCAAAATCGTCTAAAAAAATTTTTGCATACGTTTCAGGTCATTTTAAGCATTTTATAAAAAATCGCGCGTACGAGCATGCGCGCGCGTTTTCGCGCGTAACACCATTACACAACGTAGAATCGCCATTTTTTTTTCTTTCATGATAATTACCATATTTTTTCAAACAATTTGATACCATGTTCATATCTTTATGACCATTAATTTTAAGATGAGCGTAAATTCAAGATAAATGTCCGTGCGCGCGAGCTCTTATAATACATAGCATATATGGGCAAAAACATGCCTATACAAAATCCATTATAGCTCTTTGGAATGCACCGGGATCCTCAATTTTTTTTCATATTTAGATAGAGTATGAGTCGGAGATATGATTTCATGTCTCATTTGACCATTAAGTGTATCGTGACATCATCACAATGGCCTTGGAACTCAAAATACGAATTTGCATATTATGACGTCAGCATATTTATGGAAATTGATTGTATCTCTGTAAATATTGATCAATTTTCTTCAAAATTTTGATATGTTGTAGCTAAGACAATTCTCTACAAGCTCAGTAATGACCATTTTTCATTTTGATGACGTCATCATAGTGAAAATCTTGATTAAAGGCCTCATGTCAAAAGGCCTTCATAATTTGCGTTATCCCTATAGAAGGTGAATTTCGTTCACGTTATGAAACTACATGATATTGTTTTTCAAGAATTTTTAAGCAGTATCTCGCTTATTTTTGCTCTATTTTGTCTCAAATTTAAGTTGACCAGCCCACCTATACTTGTTCCAAACAAGTATTATATGTCTAGTTTCTTTATATTTTCTAGTTGTTAGAAGAGGCAATTGTGAACATCTGAAATGTTGATCTCTATCAAAAGTTCTTTACTCAAAACGGATCCCATATTTTTAGGGTCTTCCTTCAGCCAATGAGAAGGTTTTTAGTGAGCAAACCTCTACGCCCTCTAGGATTTTCTTAGTCGTTGGTGTGTGCGCGTAAAGTTCGTCTGCTACAACAATTATTGGACTAAAATACGTCAAAATCTGCAAGATCGTCAACAAATGGTGAAAGACCGTTACAGATCCGTGATTATAGGTATGTTGTGAAATGTATAATTGTATTTTCTTTTCTTATTTTCATCAATTTTTATTTTTACATCATTTTTTTCTCTCTGCTAATTTTTTGAAGTGGACGACGAGCGCACAAATCGTAGGCATAGAAGCCTTACGCCCGGGCATTGGCCTCCCTAATTCTATAACTATCAGGCAATTTGCTCTATTTTGTTGACCGATTCCGTAAGGCGTAATTCGCTCGTCGTCCACTTCAAAAAATTAGCAGAGAGAGAAAATTGATGAAAATAAGAAAAGAACTTACAATTATACATTTCACAACATACCTTTAATCACGGATCTGTAACGGTCTTTCACCATTTGTTGACGATCTTGCAAATTTTGACGTATTTGAATCCAATAATTGTGGTAGCAGAAGAACATGATGCGCACACACCACCGACTAAGAAAATCCTAGAGGGCGCAGAGGTTTGCTCACTAAAATCCTTCTCATTGGCAGAAGGTAGACGGTAGACCCTAAAAATATGGGATCCGTTTTGAGTCAAAGAACTTTTGATAGAGATTAACATTTCAGATGTTCACAAATGCCACTTCTAACAACTAGAAAATATAAAGAAAAAAGGTTATATCTTTTTAAATACAGATTTTTACAAACTGAACATTAAAAGGTAGATAGAGTACGATGTTTAAGTCAATCTTGCGTTGGTTTGGGCCATAATTATGATAAGATTTTTTGGTATATAAATACACACCCTATACACAATCAGAATATTAATCCCCATATGATTTTTAAATACCGTAGCTTCAATTCATGAATCCTTTAAATGTGTATTTTGTCTCTATGCAGCTACATGCATGTCACTAATAATTCGCATAGTAAACAGAACCCCCCTTTTTGTCAATTACAGGATGTCTTGCTTGTGTTATCATTTGAGTACCTTGCCAGAGGACTGAGTTTCTTGCACCATGGATGGATTCAGCCTTCTTTATCTGCTCATGATTCTCCTGATGAGATCTGGTGATGTTGAAGCCAACCCTGGACCAGACAGGTCAGTCTATATGTATTTGAAGCTTTATTTCCTTTTCTTTATTGCAACAGTAATGAGCAGTATAGGGATATTAAAGTACTTTCTTATTATAACACCACATACATGCATGCCAATTTTTCTTCCGTATTCAAGTGCACTGCTTAATATGGTAAAACCCTTGTGTGTATATGCTTCAATATATGTTTAAATAAATCTTATCAGTGCCGGTACATGTAGCTTAATGAAATCAATAGGTATGTGCATGAAAGACAAGTGCAGGTACTGAAAGTGCTCAACTGTAGGAGCTAGTATACATATTTGTAGGTTGGAGTAGTTTATTCTTCATGTACAGTAGTTAGTTGTACAGTCTGTTTCACCTGAATATGCTCATCAGCAACTGAACTAAATATCTTATAAAGTATGAAGGTAGGTGCTGAACTGAATGTACAGTAGGCGTTACAAAACAATAAGAGATACTTGATAAAATATGTTATTATTACAGGATTGTCAGTGAAGAGGAATTCATAAAGCTGTCTAAGCTGATTGCACCTAGCTTCTACAAAGTGTTGGGCGTTAACCTGGAGATACCTAATGCAGAGCTTGGTCAAATCATCGTGCAGCATTTGCTTAATACCAGTGATGCATTGATGACAGTGTTCACAAGATGGAGAGACAAACAGCCTCCAGGCACAGACATCAGGGCTCTTCTTGCAGAGGGATTAGAAAGAAGTGACTTAGGGTCCCTCTCTGGTGAACTACTCGCTGGCAGTCTAGTCCCAAAGCGGACAGGTGAGAATAAAAAGGAAATCATGTCTGCTACTCGCAAGAAGGCCCTTACTGCCATAGATAATGTATTGCCTTTGCAGGTAGCCAACAAACCCTGTTTTGGCATATTCTCGTTTGATATACAAATAGTTTTTTTTTTATAGCAGGACATTCCAGTAGACGAACAGCCTACAAGACCGATATACTGCCGGTCTGTTGAACCTTCAAAATATTTGTGAGAACACACACAAGAATAACATGGCAGTCTTGTGGGCTGTCAGTCCATGGGTCATTAGTCTTAAGTGTGGGTCTTCTGAAAACTTTTCAGAAGGTACGTTCACTAGAAAGATATTGTCGGTCGCATGGGCTGTGACCATTGATACATGGTTACAAACCAACTCACTTTGTGTTGTGTAAGGGAGATGATAAAATTAGTTTTACATGAATTTAAGCTACCGGTATACAAGGAATGTCATTCAAATCATTTGGCATTTCAAGCCCATAGGTCATTTTTTCTGACTTTTTTTCTTCAAGCCATGCTCATCTTTTGACACCAAGTTTATAAAAATTCTACCATTACAGAGTCCTGTTATCTTATGTGACCCTATGTCAGTCCCAAAATGGAGAATTTCTGAATTTTGCGTACAAACAAAAAGGAAAACTACATCTCACATAAGTTTTTTCTATATCATGTGGAATTGTTCTTTGAGCTGTTATTCGAATAGGCTTATAAGGTTCATCATTATTGTCTATACTATTATTGATGGAAATTTGTGATATTTACATAGTATATAAATATGTAAATACTAAAATGTTTTTTAAGTAAGAAAAGAAAACAAACATAGACATGTCGTGCATCCACAATAGTGTACATCAAGTGTGATGTATAGAAAACTGAAAAGACGATAAATTATCATCTGTTCTCATTGAATCTTTGTCCAGATAACACCCTCAAACAACAGAATTAAAAGAATGAAAATGTAAAGTTGAAAAACAATAAATACAATAGAAGTTAGTTTATGTGTATGTTATGAATATCCTCAAATGAAACATTTTGATATTCAGAAAAAATTGCTGGTGATCTTAAAGATCCAAGTTAAAACGAGACACTTATGTTATTAAATTCAAAGGTGCACCTCTTACATTGCCAGGATCACAGACCCAACCACTTTCTCCTGACCAGATCAAGAGATGTGCAGATGATTTCAAATCCAAGTACCGGACAACTCTCTGTAAGATCAGAGCTGATCCTCTCAACCCTGATTCCATTACGCAATTCACAGACATGTACACAAACCTTGTCCTGGAAGAGGAATATCGACAACGCAAGCGACCACTTGAGTACAAGGATCTCTTTGATCTTAAAGTCAATGGAGAGTTCCCCAAGCGGATGGTGATTCAGGGAGAAGCTGGGGCTGGAAAGACAACATTCTGTGCTAAGATTGCCTGGGACTGGATCAATGACAGTCCTGTTGTCCCAAAGTTTGTGTGGGTACTTGTTGTCCCTTTTCGTGAAGCCAAGCAATACACGATCGGTGAGATTGCCAGGTCGTATCTCTCCAAGGACAACCCAGCAACGGCCTGCCAGATCACTGAGTACATTCGGTCAAATCCAAAAGATGTATTCATTGCGTTTGATGGATTAGATGAGTTTGATGGCAAGGTTGTTCAGCAAAGGGAAGCTGGTTCAAAGTCAGAATGTCACCAGCCAAAGTCTGCTGATCAAACCAAGGCAAGACGAAGTTCTTCAGAAACAGGTGACATTGCACTTAGAGACATTCTTTGTTCAGATGAACTTGCCGCTTGCCCGGTGTTGGTGACAAGTCGCCCATGGAAGGTCAAGGAGATTAGATGGGATGATAGTCTTAGGAAACTGTACACTTTCATTCATGTGGAAGGTTTTAGCAAGGAGAATATGGAAGTTTACATTCACAAGTACTTTGAAGACAATGTGGCCACAGCAGATCAGCTTATCCAATTAACCAAAGTCAATGACATCATATCTGAGAATATGGCCCCGTATCCTATCTACATAGCTATGCTCTGTCATATGTGGAGAGAACTCTGTGATGAAAAACGAGAAAAGTTTAAGTCATTTCAAACTTTCTCTCAAATATTTGATGAAATGTTTGAATTCCTGAAGGTGCATTATGTTCAGAAAGAAATAACAGATTTAGGCAGCCCATCATTCCAAAAATATCTCTCTCAAATTGAGAAGCTCTTGGAACCAGTTGCCAAAATTGCTTTCAGCGGGCTACAGGAAAACACCCTTATTTTCAAAGAAGGTGTTTTTGAACAGTGCTCAGACTCCATGGAAGCAGCTTGCAGAGTAGGGGTGTTGTCTGAGGAGAAAAAATTGTCATCTATATATGATAAGAGCGGTCCACCCCTGCAGTCTACTCTCTTCTTTCCACACAAACTTTTTCAGGAGTACATGGCTGGGGTCCATCTTGCTTCCCTGTATGAATTAGATCACAATGAATTCAACAGGCTGATTGAGCAAGTAGTGCTGCCTAGGAAGGAAGAGTTTAGGTATCTCCTGTACTTCACCGTATCACGGGACAAAACCATTGCAAACCATGTCATGAAACGCATGGTACAAGATAATGCAAGAAACGATGAGGACAGGCATTTCTTGGTTGATGTATCCTTTGAGAGTCAGGACCTAGATACCGCAGCCTTGGTGGGGGATGGAGAGTCATATCTGGAAATAGACAAAGATATAAACGCACATACTGTAGCAGGTTTTGTATTCTCTGGAATACATCGAGATGTGGTAAGTATACACACATTAACAAATAAGCACAAATCCAACGCGCATGTTTTATTAATGGATCAATAATATGCATATTTCCCACTCTCTTACATCTATTACCTACATGTACATGTAGTACCAGATAATCTGGGATATGATTAATACTAATGATATTTTTAAAGTGATTAAATACTACCGGTAGTAATGATATTGACTGGCTATTTATTTTTTTATTTTTTTTTTTGGAGGGGGGGGGGGGGGTGATGTTAAACCACATTGCCCTCATTCCAGATCAGGCAATGTGATAATACTTGGACAATATAGTTTCACATAATCATCACTGGTATCGGCATATATTTTTTATTAGTTTGGTAAGTTTTATAAGACTACCAAGTACCAACCCTTTTCTGGTCAGAAACTAAGCCATCTTGAAATGGCATTCTGCACAGCAGTTTTGCAGCAACCAGTCCTCTTGTTAATTTGATGCTCAGACTTCAGAGTAATTAACCCTTTCGATGAAGGGTCAATTAGGGGGCCCTTTGAAAATGGCCTTTCTTGCCATGCTGCATTACAGACAAAATGTTATACAAGACCCCACCCCCAAAAAGAAAAGAAAAAATATATAGTAGCACTACTCTGATGATGTGAACCACTTCAAAATACACATTCTGTAATATTTCAATGAGACAATCTTGGTGCAGGAACAGTGACAGAAGCATCAACATAATTGCAGATGGTCTTAAACTTTAGCAATGGACACTGATTTTCTCATATTGTGTTTATTTTTTATTTTTTGTTTATAGATCAGACTTGAGGTTAATGATAGAGAACTTGGACCAACTATGTCACATGATGTGGTGGAGATTATATGCTCTGCGCCCTCTCTAAAACGTGTTAAACTAAAACAGGCAGCCTTGCACAGTGACTCCTTTGCAGTTCTTGCTAAAGAAGGAAACAAGTCTAAAGTGAGTGAAAATACATATTGTAATGTCTTTGTCTAGCCTATTGGGGGGGGGGGGTAAAGACGCAGAACATCAATCGCTTAAAAATTGTGAGAAATCACTGTGATTACAGTTGTAAAATAATGTTAGGTTGGGTCTAGAATTCATGGTGTTCTCTAGTTGGCAAAGAAATATAACCTATCACTTTAATTATAACTAATGAAAGGGTTCGAGATCATGACGACAAAATAATGCATCCAAAGTCAGTGAAGTAGAGTCTGTACTTTATTGTTTCTCGTCGTTAAACAGCCTCTGTAACAATAACCAAAGTTGAACAATATATATAAATCGTGCTGAACTTACATAAATGGAACAATTATATTATTAATACCAACAGAACAAATATTTATTCATTGACATTATTTTGTAATATCATGCAACTAAATCTCAATCAACCCATTTATTATTATACAAAATAAATTACACTCATTGTTTCTTCTTCTGTCCAATATCATGAACTATATGGTACAATAAATTATAGTATTGATTCATTCACATATATAATCATAAAGCAACATAACATAGTAAATTCAACTCACCGGCCAATACTAGCCAAAACGCTAAACAATAGCGACCGTATGCATGCTACCAAGTATCATATCCACAGCTCGTAGAAATACAGCAGACCTAGAAACAAGATCAAACAAGATCAAATGGCATTTCTTATAATACTAAAAATCAATGACTTATACAAGGAAGATTATTCTCATCAAAGTTGTAAGGATGATTTGTTCAATTTAACACAATTATACTGCAATTCCTTCATATATCATATAACAAAATAAATGACAAGAGTGTTTCAATGAAGCATCATTGTTCCCATGCAAATACAGTGCAAGACATGATTCAATTATACTGATCTTACTTTCACCATCAAAACTCTCATTAGTAATGCTTATAGGTACATGTACATGTATATATCATCATTCCAATAAGTTAAATGAAATACAATCATAATTATTAAACAATCCAACTTACTTTAAACAAAGTCTGAACACATTTCCTCCTACAGCAGGCCAAATGTACAAGTGCTTGCAGTCCTAGAACATAGCTTCGAATGGCTGCCTGCCTACTATAGCATGCACCAATGCTAGCAATCACACAAAAGAAATGCACTCATGCCAAGAGTTCAATAGAGATACCAAAAAAAAAGGCGGGAAACAGTACAATGGGAATCCCTCTAGAGGGGAAACAATACAATGGGAATCCCTCTAGAGGGGAAACAATTTGTCATTGACTGAAGAAGCAGGGGGGGCATCTTTGCCCCACATAATTCCTATTTAATTTACAACATAAATTCCAATTTACAACACTAACATTTTCTATGTCATATAATCAGTTTTCTACATTTTTTGTAGCCATGAGGCATTGAAAAGGCATAAGCCCACTTCCTTGTGATTTCCTCTCAATACACACCTCTCACCTCATTTAACTATCAATACCAACTAGGAGTGCTTTTGTGTTCTTGATTGCTTGCAAGTGAACAATAACATTTAATCCCTCAAATAAAGACCACAGTAAACAAGTTTACCCAACAGACGCTTTACTGCTTACTTCTGAAAAGGGCCTTTGCTGGTGAGAGAGAGCGAGGCCAGCATGCTTATTTCATACAATCACATTAAAATACTTTGTAACATTGTTCAGATGAGAGAAAATGGTGTTAAGGTAGTGACGTCAATGCTAGATGTACAATTAAAGATAATCTGAAAGTTTGGGTGAAATCGGACCATTATTAATGATAAAAATTGGGTAAAAACTGATCTGATCGATTACTAACAAGTATTACAATTTAATTACAATTTAGGTGAATGTAAATCGTCACAGAGCAATGAATTAGCTCTATATGCCAAATCACACATTTAAGTTTTGAACAATTTTTAAAAGCCTGTCTTGTGTCTAATCGTCATGGAAAAATGGTTGGGAAAATTTCCTGTTAGAGGGCGTCTTCAAAGAAATCCATAAATATCTTTGTGGTTTGAGAATTTGTTCAGGATTTTTTTGCATGTCAGAGGGTTAGTACAGTAGGAGGAATATACTAATTAACGTTTCATCCAATTATTACGCAGTTTTTTCATCAACCTTCAACAATGTTACCGAGTCACTTTAATATTGTTGGTTACTTCTCTTTTAATATAAGGTTCTTTTTGTAGTGCCTTCCTCTATCTAATTGTCACACAATGTTACGCCTGCTATTTAAAAACTATGAAAAAAAGTAAGCCATGCTGGGTAACTTTCAACAATGTGCTTCACTATGCACCATGAACTAAATAATTTAGTAACATATCCACACTCAAATACCTATCCTAAAATCACTTAAACAATATGATAGATAGCTGTCATATTATGACATAATTCCTTTTAATAATCTAAGGCTATGTTACATCTCATTACACAATATGAAAGTGTTTATTCAAAGAATTAAACTTTTGATACACGTGAGCGAACTCACACTCATGGAGAAAATATCTTTGTCTGTGTGCAACAATTGTGCACTGCATGAGCAATACATTATTGCTGTTAGCCATTCATATTGCAGAAAGCTTTTGATCTTCATGACTTTTGTATAATACACATATGGCTCTATAGTAACTTCAGAATTTCAAAGCTGATACTTAATCACATATAATTATAAATTCACTAATCAGTGCAGTATGAATCACTGTTCGTATACATGTAGGTCCAAACTCTCATCCTTGAAGGTGTTAAATGTCCAACATCAGTCTCTTCACATCACCTAGCAGATGCTTTGTGTTCCATGCCAAACCTGACTGACCTGACACTACGTGGAAAGCATTTCCAGGAGGAGTTCTTTACTACACTGAATGCAAAGGCGTCAACCTTACAGGTATGTATGCGTGTTTGTACACTCTATCCATGCCATGATGAATTCATGTACGCATGTAGCAGTGGAGATGAGTTTAAGGAGTATATAGGAAAATATATAATTGTCTTAGCAGACAAAGGAAAGTATTATGAGCGGGTATTTCTTGTGCAGTGTATGATACAGAATGTGTATAGTTTGGTTTAAAATATGATGTTCTGCAAAAAAAAATACTTTAAAATGTTTGCCTCAGAAAAGGTATTTTTGTTTTTGATGGAGACTATTAAACTGGTCATCTTTAGGTAAGAATATTCAGGGGAAGGGGAGTGTTGTGTTGCTACTCATGCAGTTACACAGTTCAGTATAAACAGATTACTGATGTACTCTAAAGACTAGTAGCTACAAATATTTTGTTTGTAATTTGTATATTTTAAAGTTCAGAGCCATTCTTAAAGTTGGAATTATGTCATCATGGGCCTGAAAGCAATATCAAAGCATTCTTTAGATTCAATCACTAAACAAGGATGGAGATCTATAAGACAGTGTACTTATTTTAAGCACAGCTACATAATGCATTAATGTATAATGCATACTTTTAGTCATGAATGTATTATAAAGCATTCAGGCAATGTCAAAAGTGTCTAAATAATTGAAAATGCGATACTAGTTCCTTCTTTGTTTGTTTTAATTGGCCAAACACAAATACAGCTCTATTTATTGAAATCAATCATATGAATAATATACATTCTAAAATAATGGGCGTCAGCCATGGTTCATGTAGAGGTGTTTGTGGTCAAGTTGATATGTCTATGGACAGTGAACCTTGAGGTATAGTGTTCAAATCCCTGTCATTCGATATACTAAATATGTTGTTTGACAAGACATTATTATACATTTGCCACACTCGACGTAGGTGTATTAAGTGGGTACCTGGTAGGATGTATTCCTTGAATTCAACACTGTGAAGTAGGCAGTAATTAAATTAGTGCTGTAGTCAAACGTTTAACCATCCTGTATCCGACCGCCATGGCGGATTCCGTTTTGAATTGGACGGTTTCATTTTCCCTTTTTTTTTTTTTTAAATATATATATTTTTTTAAGTTTCGATTTATGCCCCTCCACCTGGCACTATCCTTGACAATGTCTCCCAGCTCAGTAATCTGTGTTAAATCACCACTCCAAAACTAGAACAACACTCCAATTTGTCTGTCATCTTGGTTTGAAAGTAATCTTTGTAATAGATCTCAATATGTAGTTTATAATAACAATTCATCCAACTTTTACACACGGCGTACCACAAGGTTCTATCCTAGATCCTCTACTGTTTTTAATTTACATTAATGATCTTACACATTTTTCTAAAAATGACATTGTTATTATTATTTGTGACAAGTTCACAAGCACAAATCGGCGCCTTCAAATGCACCTCGCAGTTAAATGAAAGTCCTTCCCGCTTTTTCACACGGACCTGGCTTGCTGCCGACAGAGTCGTTACAAAAAATTTAAAAAAAGGGAAAATGAAACCGTCCGGTTTTGACTGGCGGTTAAACGGAATTGGAGATATCCGTGATGTTACAGCACTAACTTAAATGCACTATAGCTATAATTGTCAGTCCTCCTGTTGTTTGATACATCATTCTTCGTCCACAAATTTTTGGTGCTTACTATCCTGCACTAACCGAATTCTTATCTTTAACATAATTGCCCCAAAAATTAACCTATCACTAAACCTAAGCTCAGGCAAACCTTTTTGCAGCCCTTATCCAAATGCTATATATATATATAAGACTAAATAAGGCCCAGAGCATTTGTCACCTGAGCATATAACCTTAAACGTTTACATGTCTATCACCCAGTTATATTTGCAGTTAAAACATTTACTCTGGTAATGTAGTATGAATCACTGTTTGTATACATGTAGGTCCAAACTGTCTTCCTATGGGATGTTCACTGTCCAACATCAGTCTCTTCACATCACCTAGCAGATGCTTTGTGTTCTACGCCAAACCTGACTAAACTGATATTAGATGGACAGGGGTTCAAGGAGGAGTTCTTTTCTACACTGAAAGCAAAGGCGTCAACCTTACAGGTATGTATGTGTTTTTGCACTCTATATCCATGCCATGATGAATTCATGTACACATTTAGCAATGGAGATGAGTTTAAGGAGTTATGATATTTTAGCAACAGTCCATATTGTTTCAATGTATGTAATGGTTTCATATTAAAAAATATATAATAGGCTTACCAGATAAAAGGAGCATTATTATAATAAAGGTCTTTTATGTGCAGTGTATAATACAGAATTCATATAGCTTGAGTTGAAAATATGATGTTCTGCAAAAAAAACACTTTTAAAGTTTTGCCTCAGAAAATGTATTTTGATTTTTAATGAAGACTAACTGGAAGAAGAAGTGTTTAAGTAAGCATTTATAGGGGAGGGGAGTGTTGTAATGTTACTTTTGCAGTACTATAATTCAGTATAAACAGAAGACTGAAGTACTCTCAAGACTAGTAGCTACAAATATTTTGTTTGTAATTTGTATATTTTAATATTTTAATAGTTCAGAGCCATTCATAAGGTTGGAATTATGTTATCATGGGTCTGAAAGCAGTATCAAAGTATTCTTCAGATTCAATACTCACTAAACATGGAGATCTAGATAACAGTGTACTTATGTTATTAAATCACACCTATACATGTACACACTCTACATATACATTCATGTTTATTCATACTTATAGTCATAAATGTATCATAAGCATTTAGGTAATGTCATACATGTGTACAAATAATCGTCAAAGCAATAGTTTCTTCTTTGTTTATTTAATTCTCCAATCACAAATGCGGCTCTTATTAATAAAGAAAGGGACATATTAATAATATTCAATCCAAAGTAATGGACATCAACCATGGTTCATATAGAGGTGTTTTCGTCCGGTGAGTCTTCTCAAGGACTTTAAAGAAAATATTCATGAAGATATTACTTTGATGTACCGGTACCAGGCACAATTTCTGTCACATTTTAGATTCTGGACTCGATTGCAATAAAAGTTGATCTTGGCTGCGGCCCATTCTTTCTGGATTTGATTTCAAAATCCCTTCAGTCAGGAAGTCCTGAACTGAAGAGGTGCTGGTGCCGATTAATACAGAGTTTAATGCCAGGAGTGACCCAGGGCTTGTAACTTTTGTGTGTATTGATTGACAGGGAAGTGAATATCTATTGCAAAGTATAGTTCATAGTAATATTGATCACACTGGCATTGACATCTTGCATAGTTGTGACAGCAGACGAATTGAGATGAGTGATCCAGTTGCCAAACTGCAAAAAAGTGCAAATGATAGAGTCTTTCATTGTTCGAACTTGCCTTTTCCTGGTTTAAGTTTATTTCTGGCTGAAGTAGAATAGCACAGTCATAGATGAGGCCTAGAGGTGCAATCAGCTCAATGGGAGAGAATGATTGTTTAAACTTTGTAATAATGTTGTCAAGAATAATGTTGTTTCTTGTTGATTTTTCGACGAGTTGTTTCAAATTGTTAGCAGTAAGAAGGGGTCACATGTTAAGGCAATTCATGTTACCTTTGATGAGTACCCCAGCTTCGAGATGACGAGAGAAAATGTTATCTAGGGCCTCAGTGAGGTAGCTTCCTTAGAAAGCTACTAAGCTAGCTTAGAAATATAGAAAGTAAAATATAGAAACATATGAAAAGTTTAGAAGTAATTAAAAAAAAACATCTATTTAGCACTTTGTAATATTTCACAGTTAAGAACACAGTGCACCATTTCCACTCCTTCTATATTCTGTTCTGTAAAGCGCATAGAGACATGCAATTATGCCTGTGTCATGCGCTCTGCAATTTTTTTAAATTGTTATTGTTATCATCAATGTTGTTTGGTAAGACATTAATGTACATTTACCACACTTGACCCAGTAAGTGGGTACCTCGCAGGATATTCCTTGAATGCAGCACTACTGTTCCCTTCAAAGGCCTTCGGAAGCACATAGAGATGTTTATATCATAATGTGAAATTTGCTATACAAGAATGGAATGTTATCTTTATTAAAGCTATGGAATGTTATTATTATATGAAACCTACATGTTCTTTTATTATTCACTGTCTGTACAGCTCCAAGCTCTCACTATTGTAGATGTCTACTGTCCAAATGCAACCGCAATACAGAACCTAGCAGAGTCATTATGTTTCATGCCTAAACTGACTAACCTAACCACGTGGAAAATCAAGGTTGAGCAGTCGAACAAGTTTTACTCTACATTGAAAGCAAAGGCATTATCCGTAAAGGTAAAATATGTCAATTGAAATATCGTGTCTTTGTCCAACAATATGTCAAAGGTCCAATAAGTTGTTGTAAAATGCTTTCATAAAGGGTAATATTAGACCTTGCCATGCTTCAATCAGAAATAAAAAGCATATTACAACTCCTTCTATCGCCAATACCCCCAAAATGCCTGGGTGTTACTGTCATGCCCCCCCCCCCTTCCATTTCAAATGCACTCTGGGATAGCTTGATGACTTAGTATCTTCAGATCTATTTTGTGTGGCCATTCATACTGTGCCGTCTTGTCTCAGCCGGCGAGGAGCAGCGTACGTGGCCTAGCCTAGTAGCAGATAGTCACCGAGCTAGATGTCTATTTACGCATTGCAATAGGTGGATGGTGGAACCTTTCCCTTCATCTTCGGCTTTTTTTTTTATAGTATATACTTAGCGTAAGCAGTTTTCTATCTTTTATAAAGTTGATTGTAAGTTGGAATATGATGCGATACAGTAAATCTGCTGTGTGCTGGTCGCACAAAAATAAACAAAAAAAACCTCGCAGATATCCCTGAATGAGAGATGTTACTTGTGCGGGGGGTGTATAAAAGCAACAAGTTTAATTGATTTGTTGAAATATTGACCGGTTCAACATAGCTGTTGTGCATGTCTGTTTTTTTGTGTGTTGAGGGGGGGGGGGGGGGGTTGGTTGGAGGGAAAGTCAGCATAAAAGTTTTGTTGAAATAGTTCAACATATTTTGTATGTGTGAGGGGGCTGGGCTATAGGAGGTATGCCAGAGAGAGAGAGAGAGAGTACTGACGTATTATGTACATGTATGATATATGGTACAGTGTGTCAGCCTGGCTGAAATGGAGGAAAACGACATGAAGTGAATCACTATCACCAATCTTGCTCATATATCTATATTCTTTTCAGGGTTCTTTTCCTCAAGCCAGAAAAGGAAATTTCAGCTTCCAAGGAATTCCTCAAGCAAATTTTGATTCATTCCTGCAGTCGGTCACACAACGGTAAGTGAACTAAACATAATGAATTACAAAATCATTTTATTATACAACTCACTCCTAGATCCTAATCCAATGATTGGTCAAACGGAGTCAGGTGTGATTCGTTTACTGAGGCTGTCACATGTTTTCCATGAAAAAGCATGTAATACTTTCAAGTACTGTTTAACAATCTTGAAGTACACGATGTGCAGCAGTGCATATAGAGTTTGATATGCTTTATATAACATGTGTATATTTATATAACATGTGTATATATATGCATATCACTGATCATTGATGCTTGTACATGGGTAAACGCGCCTATATCGTTGTGTGCACTAATTAAGCCTATTTAATAAACTTGGGGTTTGTTTGGCAATGGTTATTACTGTAAACCATCCTGGTATAAAGTCTTTTTATATCAAATAACAAGGATCTTGGATATTTGTTGTATCAAGCAAATGGTGGATGTTTTCATTTGTTCATTACAGGTTCTATCCGCTCTTGTTAAGGCTGTTTATGCACCTATCTTACACGGCCTGACGGCTGTATACGAAACAGCCTCAACACAGCCTCAACTCAAGAGCAGATAGATCATAATTATAATGAACTCTTTCGCATGCATCATTTGTATATTACCACGCACAGATATCAGTATTTTATGTCTTACTTTATATCAGGCACTTTTGCTTCATCTTCCCTCCTCGTCTCATTTCTTTCAGGTCTCTATGAAATGCAAGGCCATCCAAAGTTACTGTGATGCATCTAGCTGATGCAAAAATTTCTGCTAACAATTGATGTATATTGTCCTCAATAAAACAAATACTTATGCTTAGTATTCTGTTGTATTCTAAAACCTATACTGTATGTTCTCTTTTATGTTCAAATAGTGAAAGTGTGTTCATTATCAAAAATTGAGATTGCATGGAATAGACACTAAATGCGGGTGCTGCATGGTGCGGATTTATCTCTTAAATGTACATGTACATAGCCAGCTTTATGCAAGAATTGACCAATGAATTTTCTTATTTATCTTGCTATAACAGGAAACATTCTTTCACTAGCATAAATGATATAAATTTCAGAATACCACCCCAGGCCTCTGGCGCCTGGGCCCTATAACATTAAAGGTTACAGTTAAAGGTAATACAAAGTTTTGGGAAATTTTGAAAATTGGGTGGATAGTGAATCTTTACAAATTTGATATATTTGGATGCCCCTGTGGATGTATTATAAGCACTAAAAGAAATTAACCCCTAAAACACTTCTGTTTTCGAGAAAAATTGAATATAAAAATTTACCGGTGCTCCCGGTAAATTTTGATAAATTTCAAATAGCGCCTACGGCCGTACAATGGTAGCTGCGACCATGAAAATCTCAGAATATGTAGTTGTGATATATAATTTCCAAACGGGAATAGCTAATCGGTCGATTTTAGTCAAGAAACATTGTTTCATAGCTAAATTGATATCTTGACCTTGAGAGGGAGCTATACAACATAAAGAGTTTATTATTTATAATTTCATAACTTTAGACTCGATTTCAACCGGGACAACGATCAATGAATATTGTAGGAACGCATGTGCTGCCAATATGTTAATTTGAACCAAATTCACGACCCCATACCAAAACTTTGTAATACCTTTAATATTAGCTTTCAAATCAGTATCTTGATTGTACATGTATCTCAGTCAATCAATCGTAACATTATGACCAATAGAAACTTATCATTAGTTATTTTTGGTTACAGGTAGATACATTGCTTAGTCAAATACAATTAATTGCAGCAAAACTGGAGACACAACAGATTTTTACGATTTATTATCACTCCCTTCGTATGTTACAGGGACCATATTTTATCGTCTTTCTTCAATATAATTCAGGGAGGATGATGATTCTGACCTCTCAGATGAGGAACCCATGCATTACTTCTCAGACTTATCAGACGAGGAGTACGAGTACGAGGAGGAGGACGAGGAGGAGGACGAGGAGGATGACGTCTCGGACGAGGAGGATTACCTCTCGGCCGAGGAGAATGACCTATGATGGACATCGCAGCCATCGGAAAACCTTTGAGAGCCCCACAATGGCACTGTACAACCATCAAGATTGCATAGCTGGATTACGTGCTGCTCTATCGTATAGAACTATATCTCCATACGGTTATACGACACTTGCTCCTGCAACATTTGTTCCGCATCAGTTTCCTACACTAACCAAACTTCTAACTTCAACCTCGGACCTTAAACTGTACTATAAAGGTCAAGTTATGTGATATAACGCTAGTAATGAGATGGCACATTCGATTTATTGCAGAGATATGTTGATCATACATTTATTAAGTGTACGCGTATCACCACATAGCAACATTATATTCATACATATGTATCATATTATGTGTACATAACGGTAACCCTAAAGAGTATTATAAGCTACTGAAAAAAGTAACAAAAACTGTTATAAGCTACTGAAACAAGTAACAATAACTGTAATTGCAAGCTATTTAAACAAGTAACAATTAATGTTATAAGCTACTAAAACAAGTAACAATAACTGCCATATTATGTGTACATAACCGTAACCCTCAACGGTATGAACTTAACTGAAAATAAAGCCCAGCCCTAAACCTATATATTTCATGAAGTAAAGCCTGGATCATAGGATCAAATGTTGACCCTCCATCACAATTTTTGTGACAAGCATTTTTTTCCCTTCCACAGGGTTCCTTGATTATACAATAGTAAATGTCCATGTAAAAACACACAACATATCTACAATCATGCAGAGTTTCATAGTGACATCACTTGGTCAAACTAAAATCCAGGAAAAGCTTATACCTAGGCAAAAAAATCAATCATATCCTGCGATCAAATGGTTAAATTGTATATGACAGACGATGTCTTTAAACATAAACTCAATAAAAAAATTAAAAAATGATAAATAGAACCAAGTTTTTCATGAATTTATTTTCTCTTAGATTTGTTCTAGCAATACACTATTTCATTTCATAATAACATGTTATAGCTGACATAATATTGTTAAACAACGGTAAATACTTTTTTCCACTTGGCTAAAAAACAATTCTTTTCTTACCATCATGACAAGCATCTGGTCAACCAGTTGTTTATACAAATATACAATGACACTCGAGGATCTAGCTAAAACTATTCGCATCGAAGGAACATCAAATCGTACTATGATGGCCCTCGGGAGAATAGTACTATTGATGTTCCTGAGTGTGAATGGTTTTAATTAGCTTGTTCCGAGAATGAGTCATTGTATCTTTATTTTATATCCCTTCCACCTGTATCATTCCTTGGACACTTCTGTAATAGCAATATGTACCGTGCTCACATTCACATCACATTAAAAAAAGAAGTAAAAGAAAACAGCAATTGCACGGCTCAAACATGAAACATCAATGAATGTAAATATGTTTAGCTGGCGCTTTACAGGTACTGCAGTGTGGTACAGTTATCGCACAGCGTAAATTGCACGGCATGACACCGCGGGGGTACGCTTGCTGAATTTTGCCAGTTTGGGGGGGGGGGGGATGAATACCCCCGGTAGTACCCTTTTACTGGTAAAAGATAAAGTATTTGTTACGTCAGGAATAAAAAAAGAACTTTTTGGCAGGAAACGTTTGTTATTGTAAAAATGTCTTGTTGTGTACACTCCTAATCCAACAATCTTACGATAAGGGATGTAATACTTAGTATCCGAATGTGTAACGTCGAATCGTTAGCAATTCAGAAAAATAGCTGTGAAGGATGACCTATTCAAGTCTTTAAAGTTTTTTGTCTGTACTCATCATAGTAACTTGCGAAATTGAATCAGAAATTTGAGGTTCTGGGCCCTGTTTCATGAAACTTATTATCAATAACAAGTTGCAATAACTGTTGCAAGCTACTGAAATCGTTGCATTTGATTTTGCTGAGAGCAAATTTGTGATAGAAATGTCACACTTGTGATTGATAGCAAGTTTTATGAAACAGGGCTTAGAATTACTTTGAGCTAGTTTGTCTGGAAATGGGATTCCATTGAAAAGGCCCTCTCACTTTTAAAGTGTAATGTCAAACACAACTCAAAACGTAAATGCATTTTGTTGAAAATATCATTTTAATTTCAAGTTTTTAAGGAAGAGTCCTTAAAAGACCTTAAAAGAGGTTGTTTTGGATTGTGACTGTTATTTTATTAAGTATTTACAGTACATACCATGTTATATTGTATGCATTCTGTTCGGGTTCACATAAGTTGAGTATACACGTTGGACCCGAAAGTTTACATGAAACTGGAAGAAACTCATTTTATACTCAGATGTTCTCAACTGCACTCATTCCTATCAGGAGTCACTCATCTCAGAGTGATTAGTGATATAAATACTGTATATATTAAACAGAAACCATATTTGTCTATCTTCCTGAAAAGTTGACAGGCATGAGTGCAAATGTGATAATGTATATCAGGCCCAACTGGACATGTATGTACATCTACAATTCAGGGATTATTCCAGTACTTGATAAAGTTTTTGTTTTTTCTTCTTCCATATTAACTATCAGTAAATGTGTATCAAGTTTTGTGTGCCTAATATGCTTTGTATATACTATAAACAGAGACAAAATTTGTCTATATTCCTGAAGTGAAAAGTTGACAAAAATGACTGAAGTTGTGATAATGTATATCTGGCGCAACTGGACATGTACAATGTCTGTACATCTACAATTCATGGGTTATTCCAGTAATTCATAGTGTTGTTGTTTGTTCTTCTTCCAATTTTACTATTAGGCTTCTAAATAGATGTGTACCAAGTTTTGAGTGCCTTATGCTCAATGCCTGCACGTATAAACAAAGTGGTCATGTGATTTGATATTAGCCTTGATGACAATTAGAGCTACTTGTATACGAGGGATATATATATATATATGCATTGAATTCCTGGAATCTGTGACATATTGAAAATGTCAAAATCACCATTTTCTAATACAAACTGGCATACCAGTATGTGATTTCTGTATGACGTATATTCTATCAGTGTATAAATCAATATTTTGTTAATGTTCATGATTTTTATAATAATAGTGATAATAATAGTAAACGTAACTTATGAAGCGCCAAATCTACGTCGAGTGCTCAAGGCGCATGTATAAATAATTAAGAATTAAAAGAGAACCGTTTTTACATGATTTTTAAGGGATTTTGAGGTTATACACATTTTGATGTCTTTAGAAAAGCTATTTCATACAGTAGGACACGCGTGGGCAAAGGATCCTTCCCCCAAAGTTTTTGCAACTTTAGGAATCACAAAAGAACCGGAAGTGGATGAGCGTAAAATCTTGCAGGGGTGTAATTTTGGATTTAAAAAATATTGTATTGGGGAGCACAACTGTGAATGTAGTGAGAAGTGAGCAACAAAATCTCGAAATTAATGCGATCTTTAACAGGGAGCCAGTGCAGCGACTGCAAAACAGGGTTGATATGAATATGCTTGGGGGCCGCAGCGTTTAGAAGAAAAAATGTAGCAATAAAATAATGTTTCCAATTTCAAGAAAAAAACTTATCAATGTAGTCCAAATCAGATGATCTTATAGTTTGTAAGTTTACAGCCTTGTATTTATATGATATGCAAGGATACCAATTGAACTGAAATGGAAATGTTATTACATCTGAAATATGTTCATACATTCATGTTTGTGCTTACCATGTTTATATGTACCAGTGAGTGCCAAAGATTAAAGTATTTCTTGAATTTCTTATTCTGAGTCTGAATTTATGATTTATTTGTTAGGTTTGAATCCAGGGAGATGGGGAAGGGGGTGAGGAAGGGAATGGAACAGAAGGGAGGCACGGAAGAGAGGGATGGGAGGTAAGGAGAGACGAGTGTGCATGGGGGTTGGGGATGGAGAGAGGAAAAGGAGGAGAGAGAGTGAGGGTGGGAAGGGGAAGGAGAGAGAGAGATGAGGGAGGGTGGGAGTGGGGGGGGGGGGGTAACATATGCAGTCATTTGATAGGGGCGTGATTGTCCATGGGGGTAATTGTCTCTCTCTCTCTCTCTTCCTTTCAACATGTGGAGCCTTATTGCATTCAATTCCTTGTGCTAAATTAAAACACTGTTCACATACCTTCACCCAATCATGGTATAATGCAATGATACATGATAAATTATGTTGTTGAGTCATTCACTTTATTTACAAAACATTGCTACTCTAGTCTTATCCGCTATCAATACAATATAGAACTCTATACATTACAATACACTGTATAAAACTGAGGGATACAGGACATCATCAAACAAACACGTCATTGACCAAAATATCCAAATTACAATAAACATTCATAAATTTTCCTAAAAAAGAAACCATTCTACAAATGTATGGGTTAATGCATGATTGTCATATATTGTCAAGAAGAGCGTAGTTTCAATCTTTTAGCAGAATATATTACCAATGTATTTACCCCTTATTTACAATTTACCCTTTACATGATTTGCGCATGTATTGACATTTAAACATGATTAAAACAAGATCTGTTTGGACACTATCAAGTATGAATCAACAGAGGGAGCTATTGTCAAACCTTCAATATATATTAATTTCATATAAAATTCTCAACTAGCTGTCAGCTCACAGGCACAAATCCTGATATTTTATAAAAAAATAAAGGTCCTGAACTAGAATTCATATGTTTGGTGCCAGAAGGGAGTTAACTCTGTTTAAAATGATTCAAGTTAATGCTATTCTGGCTCTACCATTACAACAACAAACTATGGTACTTCAATGGTTTTCATGGTATTACCATGGTACTACCATGGTACTTTTTTAGAAGGGTAAACAGCTAGGTAATAGCTAGGTTCTAGATTACACCAACAAAAGCCCTGCATAATTGTTCCTAGCACTTTCGATTCAATATGAATATAACCTTGACTAATGAAATTGCTACAATTGATAATGGTTCTAATTATAAAGGCCAAAAATGATTCCAATTGGCCACACATCTAAGTAAAAAATATAACTCTTAAATCCTGCATATCATAATAAATGTATTTGTACGGTTTCTTCTTCAAAATGCTTCTTTAAAAAGATCAACTGCAAGTTAATTCAGATAAAACTGCTATCAGTTTATGAGGTACAGCTATTTCGGGTAGAAAATATTTGCATAAAATAAGAAATTCAGCCCCTTAAGTGATTCAGTAATGATCAATGAAGTCATATCTCTCAGTTTGAATAATGTTATTCAAATGCATACAATGTTACACTATCTGTTACTCTAGTACACATGATTTTCAACATTGCTCTTACATTTCTAGTTAAATACAATATAAAGTGAATATTTCTTTCCTTTTTAGGAAATCAATTGTAAGCTAGTCTACAAAATGCAGACTAAAGGACTTTCGCTTGATAAATGAATGAAAATATGAACAAAAACATCATTACTTAGTCACTATATACCTGAGTTGCTTTTACATTATTTTATGTAAATTTTTTGTAAAGTATGTCCGAAGAAATGTCCAACAATTCATGTTACAACAATTGGGCTGGTTAATTAACTTCACTTATATCACACAAGATGAAATCCTACAGAATTGTGTATCACATTATAAACTACAGTTAAATATGTCTATTAAGGCAATCCAAGGGAAGTAGAAATCAAATTACCAGTGTAGACAGGTGGTCTTTCTAGTCAGGTGATACAACACACATTTCTCTCTTGAGGGAGAAAAATGCATGGCCACTACAGACAGGTGGCCTTTATAAATAGGTGGCCACAGGTTTGCCTGTACAGTGTGCAGACAGTTTATATGTATACATACATGAGATTATCTTTTGCCATACCTTTCATTTATAGACAACATGTGAGTTATTATACAAAGTTCATTCCGAAAGTTAAGATGATCATTTGTACTGATAAACTATAAAAAAAAGTTCATTTTAACAGACAAATAAGAAAATATACACTGGGTCTCTGCTAATCAACAATATACATACTGAAATACAAAACAGTTACAGAACAGTCGAGAAATGGGTGACAGGGATATGACAATTTCTTAGCTAATCAACTATACCAAATCGGAGTCAAAACTTGAAAACAAAGGGGATTTGAAAGCATGTAACAATATTTATACGATTCCATTTGACATTTTGGCAGACAAAATAGCTAGGCTACATATTTAAAGCTATAAAGTGTATTTTCGACACATATAATACAAAGTTATCAACAAATATTTCAGTTGCGACAATAAAAATCAAAACACATCTCACTATACAAATTAAAATGTATCTCCCCTTTAATTAGAAAAGTAAGAAAATTTAAAGGAAAAATATAAGGAAAGACAAAGAATGAAAAGTTAAAGAGGAAATATACATCTTTAAAATTAAATAAACACATAAACATGAAAGGGACAGAGTGGGAGAGAGAGTAAGAGGGAGAGGGAGAGGGAGAGAGAGAGAGAGAGAGAGAAAGAGAGAGAGAGGGAGGAGAGACACAAAGAGAAATATATAGCCCGAGTCATGAGATAAAATTTAAGTTGTTTATCCGTTACATGTTCATATCATTTATCTTACAATTTCTTACCAACTAGAAATCCCTTATACACATACAAAAAAAAATCTTCTTCTTTTAAAATATTTACAAATCAAATATATTAATCTCCGATTACAAATGATTCATTACAAATAACTGGAATGTTAATTCACAAGGACATTTCAACTAACAGCAATAACTTACTATCAATATCACAAATATAATCACACATGAACACTACGACAAACTATCTTCGTTATTTTCCCCTGAATACATAGCATAAAAATTACTTATTTTTTTGCATGATCAAGGTACGCACAGTAAAACAACACTTGCATTGAGGGATACATAGAAAAAAATGCAAATAAACAATTTCACAACAAAAATAGATTTTATCTTCCAAATCAGTCCTTTATGCTAATCAAAAAATATGATTGCATTACTCCTGAGAAATGTCAGCATTAGAACAGGACTGCACCTGTATATTCATTCAGCCAACGTTAATAAAATAAACATTACAGCCATTTAGAAACGAATTGTTTGTGCATCATAACATATCGATGTAAAAATGTGAACAGAAATTATATTTTAGTAAAAGACGTCAACCTTTGGCACAAAAAGCACGGAATTTGAAATGAGAAATGACTTCATTATTTGTTTAACTTAGAATCCTGAATTCATGATACATACATAAAATAAGGCAGAAATGATTAAGAAAAAAATGCACTTTTTGAATGATCTGAAAATCCATTTGGTATGGATATTCAAATTGTATAAAAACAAGAGGAAAAAATGTCATCCGTTTACCAGTATCCAGTTATTCTTTCAGCTCTGAAATATCTCCTAATTTACAATGCCATAATTGATAAACAGACTATAGATCTTCTTTTACTGTTCATTACTAGAATGACGCAAACTCTAGTATGACTAGTATGAACATATTCATGTTAAACAAACTGGTCTATTCACACTCTGATATAGTCTGAAAGGAATTACTGACTAAATATAATTTCTTCTATACATAACGTATGTTTATATATCATGCACTTGCGCAAGAATGGTGATATTTAGTATCTTGATCCACCATGGTCAAAGTGAGTTAAGCAATGATTAAATCAAAATGAAAACACTCCCATTTGAATAACATGGGTTTTTTCACACTTAATTTAATCTCACTCTTAGGCAGGAAGCAACTCTTAATCCCTATCAGCCTTTCTATCCGAAGCATACAACTACAGGTATAAAGGAGATGAGAAACATTATCATTATCAAAATGTGAATATGACCAGTCAAAACCAATGGGTACATTCACATTCCCATTTATTCTCAATCTGTCATGGAGACCTCCCCTTTCAAAGATCCCCACTTCTTTCTTTCAAACCAAGGTGATGCAAACAAGATTTTAAAAAACTAGTTTAAACCATCATAGTATAAACACTTCCACTAAAGTACTATGGTCTCATTCAGACTCACATCTAATCCTATTCAAGATTTTTTAAATAGTTTAAACCATCATAGTGTAAACACTTCCACTAAAGTACTATGGTCTCATTCAGACTCACATCTAATCCTATTCAAGATTTTTATAATAGTTTAAACCATCATATTGTAAACACTTCCACTAAAGTACTGTGGCCCATTCAGACTTTCATCTAATCCTATTCACGTTTTAAAAAAGTAGTTTAAACCATCATAGTGTAAACACTTCCACTAAAGTACTATGGTCTCATTCACACTTGCATTTAATCCTATTCTTTGGCAGGGAACAGCTCCTTAAACAGTTCCCCATCTCCCTTCTTCTTGTCCAGCCACTTGTGACACGGGAACATGGTCGTAAGGCCTGTTGCCAAGTTGATGATCTCAACGTGATCGCAGAGCCAGGCTGCGCCGAACCCGGCATTGTCGTGTTCGATCCGGATCTTCTCGAGGTCACCCAGGTCGAGGACCTCCAGTTTGAACTTGTCTGTTTGGCCTGTAAGGTAGAACCAGAAATGAAGATAAAATAAAATAAATAATAATAATAGTGAACATTTATAATGCGCCATGTCTGTCAAAAATGACGCTCCTGGCGCAGTTCAATTGTGTGGAAATTGTATAATTGTGGGCATACAACCTTCAAGTAATTCAAGAAACTGCCACTAGTTCCTCTAACAATTTCTCGCATTGCTTTCTCACATGACGTACAAATATCTTTGTGTTACCTTTAAGTTGACCTTAGTCTTTGTTAAACACCTCCCAGTTGTCATTGGAAACAAGGTAAATCACACAAATGATATAGGAAATATGTTTCCTGGCTTATCTTTTTGTGAGTAGGAGAAGCAGGAAGACTTGACGAACAATTCATCAAAATGACTTTAGCACATGAAGAAATTTAAGTTTCTATACGCACTGTGATGTCAATTTTCTAAATTCTATATACAGGTATCTGGTTTTCCTGTACTCAGTGTTAGTAATGTGTTATTAAGGTTGGATTGCCCTTTAAACTCCCCTTTTCTTCTCATAAGCATATATGTAAGAGATGAATTCATACTATTTTGTAATAATAAAAATTACAATAATTACAGGGCTCTTATCAATCTCTACCTTTTTCAAAGAGATCCCTAAATCTCTGTTTTAATATTCCCATAACTGGTAATACACATATTAGGGAGCATCTTACAAAATGCATTATTCATGAGGGTTTACCCTTTTCAAAGAGATCCCTGAACCATAGTCTGTTTGGCTGCTTCCCAGAGTATTTAATATTCCCATAACTGGTAATACAAATATTAGGGAGCATCTTACAAAATGAATTATTCATGACGGCTTACCTTTTTCAAACAGATCCCTGAATCGTTGTTTCAGCGGTTGTTTTCCAGAATCTCCATTCTTGCCGTAGATGGTGAGGGTGACGTTAGCATCCGTCCCCGCTCCTTTCTCATCAGACGTCAGAACGATCACCTCGTATTGAACTGGGGCTAGATCTGTGTAGTTCAAAATAAAAAAAAAACAATTAGTGAACTTTGTTCTGTATCTCATCTTTCAAACAAGTAGTCCATGACTATTGGAAGAGCGGGCGCCTTGAAATGTTTGAAACAGATAAATGGCGCCATACAAATGCTGTGGATCATCATTATCATCATCATCAACATCTCGGGAATTTAAGGCTTATGGTTACATCTGTTCACGGTTCCACAACACAAGCATATTTTCGAGACTATTAAAAGAAAATTTTCACTACGATCACATCGTATTGCACTGGGGTTAGATCTGTGTATTTCAAAATAAAAAATAAAAAATTAGTGAACTTTGTTCTGTATCTCATCTCATCACTGGGCGCCATGGAATGTTTGACACAGATAAATGGCGGCATACAAGTGCTGTAAATCATCCTCATCATCTGAAAATAATTGGCTTTTAATAGATGCAGAAAAACATGAGAAACAGAGCCAAAAAAAATTGAGTAAAATCGGATAACTAATAAAGTTCTGAATTTGTTTACCTTTTGATGTATTTGTTTTTATATATGATGATGATTAAGTAAATTAATGGAATTTAATTGAATACATTTAATTCTGCTTTGTGTATTACTAGTCAACCTGCTTTAACGAGCACCTGTATAGAAAGACCACCTGTCTACAGAGACCACGTTTTTTATTTCCCTTGAAAATGGTTTCTCATTGAAACAAGTCCTAAAGAAACGTATACATAAAGATCACCTGCTTGTAAAGACCACTTTTCTTGTTTCCCTTGGGTGGTCTTTATAGACAGGTTTCACTGTACCATAGTCCATGAACTCAAATCAAACATTGTATCACAAAATGAAAGAAAGATGAATTATAACAAATCTTTGCAAGTGACTCACTTCTTATTGCCGCTACCATGCCCTCTTCCATCTTCTTGCACTGCAGTCTTCTTGCTTCGTCTTTACGATTACTTAATGTGATCCAATTCTTGCATGGAAAAACGAATCTGCCAAAGTTAAGAAAATACAAACAAAAGTACATGATAATTGGTAAAAATCAAAGAAATAAAAAAAAATTACTTCTATAGACTTAAAATAAGAGGTAAACACTCTCTTCCTTTAACATAGAACTTAGTTCTGGTACAAAAATAAAGGCGGAGTGAAACTTGTTGAATTCGTCCTTAAAGTTGTCCACACACATCGATAGATTCATGAACATGTTTCAGAAAGGTGATGTTTAGTTATCGTGTCTGATGCTAGTTATGAAAAGATAAAAATGAATCTGCTTTGGGGACCTTTACAATAAGCCAGTTCATAGTTGCATTCTGAGCATGAGCAGATAAAGATCATTGCAGACCAAAATGTGGATTACACAGAGACAAAATACTGGATACGTGCTCATGAAATATGTAATCATTATTCATGTATGCACGAGCAGTGCACTCCATGATACACAGGTGGAAGTATTCTTTGAAAAGGAAAGACAAAGGCTATTTATGTAGCACCTCCATCGCTGTAGGAGTGATTATTTCAAAATGTACAAAGTGGGACCTCTTCATGTTTTGAAGATCTGTGGATATTCTGGGTCATTTGGGACATGTGCTAACCGTGAACTGGTCTATTGAAACATGAATTGCTGCTTAATAATGGTTTAAAAGTCCTGGTTTAGACTTACTTTGATCCATCACTGCTATTTGTAATGACGACCTCATGGCAATGCCAATCTACGTCACGACCTTGACCCTCGGGTCGTGACCCATCACCTCTCTCCTTGTGACCAACAACGATACTGTCGATTTTACCAACAGTTCTCGTGGTGAACTTGAAATTGTCCGTCTCTCCTCTGAAAACAAACCAACCGATCAGACAATAAGATCAGTATCTTGTACATTTAGATCAATCAATCAGTCATCCAATTAATCAAGCAGTCAATCAATCATTAATTCAATCAATCTAGCAATCAATCATTCAATCAATCAATCAATCAATCAATCAATCAATCTAGCAATCAATCAATCATTCAATCAATCTAGCAACCAATCAATTAATCAATCACTCATTCATTCATTCAATCAATCAACAAATCAATCAATCAATCAATCAATCAATTAATCAATCAATCAATCTAGCAATCAGTCAATCAGTCAATCAATCTAGCAATCAATCAATCATTCAATCAATCTAGCAATCAATCAATCATTCAATTACTCATTCATTCATTCAATCAATCAACAAATCAATCAATCAATCAATCAATTAATCAATCAATCAATCTAGCAATCAGTCAATCAGTCAATCAATCTAGCAATCAATCAATCATTCAATCAATCTAGCAACCAATCAATTAATCAATCACTCATTCATTCATTCAATCAATCAACAAATCAATCAATCAATCAATCAATTAATCAATCAATCAATCTAGCAATCAGTCAATCAGTCAATCAATCTAGCAATCAATCAATCATTCAATCAATCTAGCAATCAATCAATCATTCAATCACTCATTCATTCATTCAATCAATCAACAAGTCAATCAATCAATCAATCTAGCAATCAATTAATCAATCAAACACTATATCCATCCATCCATCAATCAATATGTCTCAGATTAAATTTGTCATCACCTTATCTATCTATGAATTAATCAATCAATCAGTCAATCAATCGATTACTCTTTTTACTGACCTCCTTAGAATCTTTCTCTTTGGAGAGTTTTCCATCAAGAATTCTCTCGATGTACGTCTATCGCCTTCTAGAATTACGAAAGCATTCTGAGTGGTGCTGGCATCTCGCTTGTCTGTCGTTGTAATAGTGATGTCATATGCTAAAAGAAAGAGGTGGACACAAATCATCTTTTTATAATATATAAAATCATAATCTCGCCCGTAAAATTTCACTTCCAAAGCACTTTTTCTTGTTTCTTAATGGATCTCATGATCCTCCCCAACAATCTGTTCCTTTGGTTTTCTACCCTCAGCAACTTTCCCCTGCCTACTTCCCTTCTTACCCATAACACAATGGGATGTTCCAGTCTCTGAATGTAGAACCACATCGAGGAAAAATTGATCCACTTCACAGAATAGGGGTTCAACATTTCTCTTATTATCCTTTCCCTGACGTCTCAGCTTCTTACCTTTAACATAATGGAATGTTCCATCCTCCTTGTATAAACCATATGCAGGTAAGACTTACCACTTTGTATAATAGGGGTGTACTTACTGGCTCTTCCCTCAACATCCTTTCCCCCTGCCTTCACATCTTCTCACCCATAACATAATAGAATATCCCAGTCTCCATGTTCAACCAATCTAAATGTAGACTGATCCACTTTATATATTAGGGGTGTACTTACTGACTTTCTCCTTGTCATCCCTCGGTGTGAGTGCATTGGAGCAGAGCAGTTCTCTCATAATTTGTCCATCCTCTTCGTCCCTCGCTAGCCATCTTGAACATGGGAAAGAATAGTCCTTTCCAGCCGTCTCGTCAATGACCTTCACGTTGTCCAGATGCCATCCTGCCTTCAGACCTGAAATATATGTACAATGACAAACTAGTTACTGGGACAACGCACCTACCAGTATAGTAACTTACACAGACCACAATCACATTGTAAGCACAAAATTTATGTTTTAAGTGGAATACACCTATGTACATTACACTATAACCCGATGATGGTTATCACCTACAGTGTAAACAATGATGTACTGACATTACACTGCTCTGTGTGGGATTTTAAAGTATACATGATATGTATAAATGATAAAACTCTTTAATGTTCATTTAACTATAATATTATCAATAACAAAACAGAAATTGATTGGAAAACAAGACAAGGCAAAAAGAAACAGACAAAGATATAGAAAAAGGAAGTAAGGAATTATAATAACAGTAAATTAGGCAGGGCAATATAGGGAAAGAGGGTAAAGTACTCAAAAAAGGGGAGGAGAGAAAGACATTGAGAGAAACTAATAAAGACTTACAAATGGAAGCAGTTGCAAAAAGACAGACTACAAAGTGACAGAGAGAGATTCAGAGAGAGAGAGAGAGAGAGAGGTCGAGAGAGAGATGGGAGAAGGAGAAAGAGAGAACAAGAGAGAGAGAGAGAGAGAGAGAGAAAACTAGCCATGAAGACTTCTGAAGGCTTACAAATGAAAGCAGTTACAGAAAGAGACAGAACAGAGTGACAGAGAGATTAGAGAGAGAGAGAGAGAGAGAGAGAGAGAGGTAAAGAACAAAATATCAGCTGACCTGCGTTGTCATGCCATATCCTCAGTTTGATCAAATCTCCAAGACTCAACATCGGGAAGAGGAAAACATCTTCATGGCTGCTTTCAAACTTGTCTCGGTAGGTCTGCGACTCCTTCAGCTTGAGCTCGTCCGACGAGCCGTTCTGTCCGAACAGCACCATGGAAACGTTAGCGTCCGTTCCGCCGCCCCGCTTGTCGGAAGTCTTGACGATGATCTTATAGTTGGAATCTGAAGCAGGAAGAGAGAGACGTTTTTAGGGAAAGAATTCTTTTAAAATTTATTGTCCATAAAAAAGGAAATTAGTGATCACCGGTACAGGTGTATTACAAACAATGCACGCAATATTATACAAATTATAAAACATAATAACAAGATAACATCATGATGATGTTCTCATGCCTTGAGTTAATTTTTTCATCAAATTCAATTTGTACAATATGGATCCTGATTATTGACACCTTTTCCCCTTCTTATGAAAATAAACAACAATGATGTACTCTAAACAAGAAAGATATTTATAAAAAATAGGTAGAATATCAATTTTGTCTCTACGTCAATTATCTGTAGATACACATAATACTGTTTAGTAATAGCCAAAATGCAATGATTAAATGTTGCTCTTAACCTGACACCATTCTGGTGATACATAATATTTTTTTGACAACTGGGGCCCGTTTCACAAAGCCTTTTTCCAATGACAAATAACAAAAATCAGTGACAAATCTGCTGATGACCAATCAGAAGCAAGGATTTCACTTTATAACAAAAACTGTAATTTTTCACTGATGACAAGTTTTGAGAAACGGGGCCCAGAACAGGTAGAGAGATGAAAACAAAATTCAGGTAAGAATTTTTGTTGGTAGGAGCATTTACTTACTTTTGACTTGAGCCTTTCCCTTGACGATAGCTGCAAGCTCTTTCACCGTCTTCTTATCTCCCATGCTCTTTGAAAGCCATCCCTCACATTTGAATGTCGTCAGGTCTCCCGTTTCCATGTTCCTCAGAGTAACCTATGGACAACATTTACGATAATGAGAGACGTTTAAAGATACTACGTCCCTTTTGCAGCCAACATCAAATTCGGTAGAACTTTGCAGAATTTATGAATATGTCATATATGTGAAATTTAAATATTAGCAGTGTCCTAGTATTCAAATTCTGCAAGGAAACCTGTTTACATTCTAGACTTCCCTGTCAGACACTATTGAGTGACTGACTAACATTTTTTTTCTTTGGTAACAAAATATATAAAATGAGCTGTAACAGGTACATGAGCATTTGTCTACATCAATAACCCACTACTTGTAATGGCCATAATTAAACTGATTGAATCTATGTGCAGCACAACAGGGGATATTTTCTTACCTTATTGAGATACCAGTCTGTCCTGCTTCCCTTACCATTGTGACCTATTCTGATCTTTTTCAGTGGTGCAATGTCTTCAAGTTCAAGCTGCAAGGGTGAATATATGAGAATAGTATGAAAGATGTATACACAAACTTGAACAAATGTTATAGTGTCTTTACCAAAGAAATGATCAAAGTGTAATCCTCCTCTTTCTCCTCCTCCTCCTTCCTTTTTCCTTCTTCTCCTTCTTCTTCTTCTTCTTCTCCTTCTTCCCCTCCTCCTCTTTCTTTTTCTTCTGCTTTATCTTCATCTTCTTCTCCTTTTCCTTCTCCTTCTTCTTTTTTCTTTTCTCCTTCCTCCTCTTTCTTATCAATCACTTGCATCATCAGCATCAGCATCCCCACCCTCGCCACCATCAATATCAATACCCTCTACTCGACACCTTAGGATTATATGATACTGAAACACACACAGGGCCTTTGCAAGGTCTTCTTTATGCCATATAAGGTCTTATTTATGCCATATAAGGTCCTATTTATGCCATATAAGGTCCTATTCATGCCTCATAAGGTCTTATTGATGCCATATAAGGTCTAATTCATGTCATATGAGGTTTAATTGATGCCTATGTGAGTCTCACCTTTACAAGATCTTCTCTGCCTCTCTCAAATCTATCTCCATTCTTATCCAGGACAATCTCCTTGCTGCAGCCATTCGTTCCAAACACAGTCAGTGAAACCTGGGCATCTGTGCCAGCGTTCTGAACATCTCCCGTGAAAACCACCAACTCATAAGTGATTTCTGCAGCAAATGGAACATAAAAGCCACATTATAGGTCTATTTACTTGGCAGCAAACACATAAGAAAACACCCTTCTAAGGTTTCGGCATCTTTTGACACGACATTAATGAAAATCCGAAAATACTACAGATTTATGTATTTTAATGTTGTACAGCAAACTGAATGTGTGTTTTGTAGAGGAAGCAATGTTAAAAAAAATATATCCAGTTGCCCTTTTTGTCACATTCGATTAAATGCAAAGTCATAAAGAAATAAACTTACTTGGTTTATATTCAACTTTCTGGCCATCCTCCACGATCAGCATACGGAAGGTCTGTCCGTCATCCTCGTCACGTGACAACCAGCGTCGGCATGGCAACAGGTAGTGTTTGCCAAGGGTGGGCGTGTCTATCTCCATCTGCTCGAGGAACCAGCCCTCTTGAGATGTGACGCCGTCGTGGCCAATCTGAAGAAGACGGATAGAAAAAGTGATTGTATAATTTGGTTTTATTTTACTTTTGGTACAAAATTAAGGATAAACATGTGACATATATGTGTACTTATAATTATGTAAATGATACTGTTTTAAATTGTAAACTTGTTTTTAAAATGCAATGTATATCCATGTGCAATTCAGTATAATGTAACTGCGATGCATGATTCAATAAATACCATACCATACAAAAAAATTGGATGACTTGACCAACTACGCATAAACTTAAACATGTCTATAAACAAGACCAGGGGGGTGTTTCACAAAGACTAAGATCTACTTTAAGTTGGACCTAACTATGGCAGGGTGTTCATGCCACTGTTTGCTCTCACCATTTACTGGCATTGGTCTCTCAAGGGATGTACGAATCATGGTCACAAATCTACAGAATTTACATTTTTTTGATAATTCATTATTGAAGGAAAAAATATTATCTAAAGATCATAATTGAGAGACCAATGGTGAGAGCAACAAGTGGAATGAATGGCCTGCCATAGTTAAGTCCAACTTTAAGTCGATCTTAATCTTTGTGAAACACTCCCATGGTCAAAATACGTACCTCAACTTTGTGGACTTCTCCTACGTCAGGGGCTTCTAGTGAGAAGGTCTCGATCGAAGAGGGTTTCAAAGACTTCTTGCCAACCAACTGTAGAGGGAGCTTACCTGAATGAAGATTAAGAAAATTGTACATTTTACAAAATGTTCATCCTAAATCTTGTTTTGATGACTGCAGCCATCCCTCTCAACATCAAAGACATAACAAGTCTGCATTAATAATCTTATTGAATGGTTATATAAGCAACTGCAGGAGAGGCCCTAGCTCTTATCATGTCAACACATTTTCAAACAGGATCCTGTTTCATAAAATTTGTTATCAATAACAACTGCCACAGATCTATGACAAATCTGCTCACAGCCAATCAAATGCCATGATTTCAGTAGCTTATAACAACTATTGTAACTTGTTATTGATAACAAGTTTTATGAAACAGGGCCCAGTACCACTTCACACATTTTTCTTTTGTTATGTATGCCTAACAAACTATTCCATAGTAATGCAGTGCACTTTCAAAAACTTGACTAATATGTGTGACTAATATGTGCACAATGATTGGAATATTGCCTCAAATGTTGCAGTACTTCACATTTAGAATCCTTTGAGAATTTAGAAACAGGGGTGATAGTGAGCATCTACATTAAAAACAAGGGGGGGGGGGGGTTTCCTCAACTACCTCCTCCTTGAGTAAAAAAAAAAAAAAAAAGATTTGGGAAAATGGCATCCAACAACATTCCCTGCCTTTTGAGTGAAAAAATTGGAGAAAAAAAAATCGGTTAAAAAATTAAAAGATCGGGATGGGGGGGGGGGGGGGAGGGGGAACAGGTAATTGTCAGGCCTGTAGAAGAGATGAACCTACCAGTAGTTTTCTTCTTCTTAGAGCCGATGATGGTGATGAAGATGTTTGCCTCTGTTCCCATATCTTCCTCTGATCCTGTTGTCAGCTTGATGGTGTATGGGATAGCTGATGGAAAGACAGAAGGCATGATTAAAGATATGGAATATTAGAATCATTTAATATTCAGTTTTTACATTTACTTCTATATCTGGCCTAATAAATAAAATTTAAATATATAGATGTTCCCACACAGAGATATCCCTTTACAAGGAAGAATTTGGAATGCTCAGGAAATATGTGAACTTACATGTACATTTGTTACTGGTTGTGATACTTTTCAGATAATTTGTACAGACCCTCTCAGGAACAGTTTCAATACTGAGAGAGTTACCCTGTTTAAATAAAACAAATAAATAAATAAACTAGGGTTCAAAGGGCTCCCTAGAGGTGGTCACTCCAGACATAGGCCATATTCGGTCTTGTTTATGCGTTTTAAGGCCCTATTTATGCCATATAAGGTCTTATTTATGCCACATAAGGTCATATTCCTGCCATATAAGGTCTTATTCATGTCATACAAGATCTTAATTATGCCACATAAGGTCATATATATGCCATATATATCACTCCAAGACACATTCAATACAACTTACTTGGGCCATCAAACTCTGGCATCTCGAGCATAGACTTCTTCCTTGTGAGCTGACGAGGGCTGTCAGAGGATGTAGATTTCAGGGAACTAGACGACTTGCTTCTATGTAGGGTGTTGAGAGTACTGGTACTAGACATGTCGCCATCATAACCCTAGATAAGTACAAACAAAATGATAATAATAATAATAATAATCTTTTTAAAGTCCACTCCAAATTTTATTGAGTTAAACCGAAATGGAAATTCTTTTTGCCCAATTGATCGTGAGCCCGGCAGCCACTGAGCAGTGCCAGATCGACGTTGCTCTATCCCTTATTGTTGAACGCCAAACAAGGTAGCAGCAACTTCCATCTTCTAACGTCTTTTGGTATGACGCGGCCGGGGTTCGAACCCACGACCTCCTGGTTGTGATATACATTCAAGTTGATTAGAAAATATTTCATAGAACTCCTGAATTCAGTGTTCATTTTAGCAAACAATAACAATTTTACGGAAACATTGATATTGGCTTCAAATTTTTTGATTGAAAGCATAAAAAAGGTTTACATGACTGTATAACTACCAAACATATCATTGCACATTAAGTAGATTTAAAGGGACTAGATATCTTGTTGGCTAAGCTGATAACCCTTTGATATGTAAATAATGATGATGATGACAACAGCGACAACGATGATGATAATAATAATAATAGAATGTATACATTCTTGCACAGCACAATTATTTATTTCTGTTACTGAAGTATAGGCATTGTGAATATCATTTCTATGCATAATGGGTCGGAAAAAATATACAAAGGTCGTGAAATATTTGAAAAATGACTCACACAGCTTTAAATACATGTTTTGTGCAGGATTTTAGGAAGCAACTTGACCTTTGACCTCTTACCTTGACATACAATGACCTCTCCAGTTTGCCGTCGTCTTTCTTCTTGCTGAGCCAGCGTTCGCAGTGGAAGTGGTACGTGTCGTTATCGTCGTCGACCACCTCCACGCGGTCCAGGAACCAGGCCGCGTTGAACCCGGAGTTGTCATGACGAACCTTGATCTTGAAAGGTTTGCCGAGGTCAACGGCTTCGATGGTGAATTTATCACACTGTAAAAACAACAATAGGTAGAATGATAATACTTGTGAACTAGCTTTATACCAGGGATGCCAGTTAGAATCAATCAGAGGGCCTGACAATCACAGATAATGAGCTATTTTGTACACAAAAAAGCCTAAACTATGGCCTGAAAATAACTTGCCAGGGCCTGAAGTCAGGCTATTTCCTGAAAAATGGCATTCCTGTTTAACATGTTGTGTTGATACATCAATGTTATCATCACCTTCGGGGCCTGCAGCCTAGCAAAATATATTGTTGATGATAACGTGTAAAAAGTGTAATTTGACAGACCAGAATGTCAGCTTAACGGCTCTTTCAAATAACTCACAAAGTTTAATATAAACTCCTACCTCATTTATGCATTGGTACAGACTTGCTATTTACATCAAGCTGCAATTGATTTAAAGCAATTCCAACTGTTTTTATAAAACAGGGCTCAGTTACTGAATTTCGAGCCTGTGCAATAGTTTACGTCTTCATTCCCCTAAAAGTGTTCATCATAATTTGCATTACAACACATATGATCCAATGGGCTAATGTTCTTTTTCAAAAATACTGCAAAGAAACAGAATCTTTTTCACATAACCAGAAAAGAAGCAAAGTTTGTAAAAACCTGCCTGTTATATATTGATTTTATTCCTGAAAATGAACCATAATCAGAAAATCAACTTCTCAAACCCATTGATTAATATTGTAAACAACTGCACATCATACCAAAGGTTCTCATTTTCATTTCTGCAATGGAAAGGCTAACCAAAACCAAAAGATCATCAACTCAACAAATTTTTAATTATTACAGACAACTTCATACCTGGGACCTGTTTCACAAAGCCTTTTTTCAATGACAAATGACAAAAATTAGTGACAAATCTGCTGATAACCAATCAGAAGCAAGGATTTCAGTAGCTTATAACAAAGACTGTCATTTGTCACTGGTGACAAGTTTTGTGAAACGGGGCCCTGCACACGCCACATACTCCAATCCAAACAACATTGAAGTGCATCAGAGAAAACATGAGTATAAACTCAAAATGACGCAACTGAAACAGATGCTATGACCTGACCACAACCTAAAAGATTCTTGGTCATTTTTCATATGCGGAAAATATTAATTTTTGGGCTATTTTCTCTCTATTTTTATGGTATTCCCGAGAAACTAGACTATTTTTCTTCTATTTCTGATGAAAAAAATGGAAAATAGATAAAATCTTTATTTCTAGGCTAAGGATTTGGAACAAAAGATATATGAAAAATATTGTCAGAGTTTAAAATAGTCAAAAAACACATGTTCTGTGCTGTTCTTTTTCACTATTTTCCCCAACTAGTTTTGAACTATAAAGACAAAATTTGACTAGGGAAATGAAACAGATGTTACGCCCAGACCAAACCAAAACATGATGGATAATCACACACCAGGAAAATGACATGTACATGTACCTGCATCGGGAGTGACATGAACAAACACAAAATATGGTGTGTGGGACCATAACAAAAGACCACTTGGCATCCAAAAACAAACCCTATTTGTAGTAAAAACTCCACCTCAAATTTTAAAATATTCACATCAAAAAATTACCTCTTCATTCTATAAGATAATTAATGAATGGAAAATGGCAAAATGAAAAAAAAGGAAGAATGGTTACAAAGGGAAGTCGAGCTGCAAAAAATGCTTTCAATGATGTTAATGTTTCTCCAAAATAAAAAGTATTGATTCAATGAATGAAATATCTTTATTAACCACTTGACTGCTATTGGCTTAAACAAGCGGCATACCCCCTGTGCTACAGCATTTTGGTACTGTTCAAAAAGTGTACGCTGTACACGAAAAGGTCTGATTTTTTTTTACCTGTATAACATCATTGCAGTGCTAATTACACAGTAGGGCTTGGCATTATGCAGTGCTACGGTCTTGAAAGTGCAATGCCCTAACCATGCACGTACGTACCACGTACGTGTACGTGGTACGTACAGGGCATGCAAGACCTAGACCACGTACATGTACGTGGCCCGCAGTCAAGTGGTTAAAATGGATTACTATTAGAAGTAATAAGTACTACTGGGCAAAACAGTTACCTCCCACCTTCCGCAAAATATTTACCAACATTTTTTACATGCAATATATAATATCTATCTTCACAGTTTGATCATTATACTCAAGTTTTAATGAAAGAATTAACAATGCAAGAAAATATCAAAGTTGCCAAACTGTACAAGCAAAGCTGATTTTAGACCCTTGAAAAGCTTTTTCATTGAACTGGTGTACATCTACAACATGTTTTTTGTCTCGAGAATAATCCCCTGTTCTGCTTGGGACAGAATTTTGCAAGCATTATTAAAATAAATATTAATAATATTTCGTTTTTATATCGCGCTTAGTACATTGACAATGCGCTTTACAAATATATTATTACCCCGGTCATTGGATTCAGGCTTGCCCGCACACAATGTGCGCACATTATCCACTCCCTGGGGAGCATTCCAGCCAGGCGCCATTTTATAGACGCTCACAATGCTGAGCGAACTACATAAACGTCCGCATCCTACCGGGTACCCATTTAACATCCATCAAACTTCATTTCACACAGTTTTGAGGTTGAAAAAAGCAATTAAAGCACCTTAAAAATTGCAAACAAAATAACAACTTACATGTCCTCTTTCAAATTTATCGCTGTAGCTCTCTGAGGTCCTGAGTTGTCTTTCTCCACTGTCCCCGTTCTCCCCATAGACCGTCAGGTAGACATTGGCGTCGGTCCCAGCCCGGAATGTGTCCCCCGTGTAAACCAGCAGCTTGTACTGACGCTCTGCAATAGTTGATAAAAAAACGAGTAAAGATCAAATATGTGTTTAAATTCTGTATCTTTCATGTAGGCCGTCATTGTTGGTCAAACAGTTTTTGAGTGTCAAGTAACGCCTGGCTGGAATGCTCCCCAGGGAGTGGAGATTGTGCACACAGTGTGTGCAGGCAAGCACTGAATCCAATGACCGGGGTAATAGTATATTTGTAAAGCGCTTAGAGACATTTGTATTAAGTGCTATATAAAAGCTAAATATTATTAAATATTATTATTGGGCCAAAGATTACATTGTATATGCGCATGCAGCACATATTTGACCCCGCATCACAAAACCATGAAAAGGTCGCATAGTGTGATTTTCAGGAACAGCTCACTAAAGGTGTATTTGGTCTGACTGGACAAATTTTAGTTTTCAGCCTTTCCTGAAAGAGTGTACTTTTAAAACAATTTAACAGTGGTATTTTGGTGACATTTTGTAGACCTTTGTTTGACTCTGCTTATTCATCCCGACGAGAAGCCCCGACATCTGGGAATCAGACTACATTCTGAACCCTAAAACGCCTGAATTAGAGGAGGGGGAGGGGCTGGTGTGTAAAGGCTTGTTCAGACGTGGCACAGTAAACGTCCGCAAAAAAGCTGCAAAAAGCGAATGGTAGCGGCACGCAACAAAGGACTTGGGCATATTCTATGAGTTCTGTGTTATAAGATACAGAAAATGTGAAGCAGATTACACTTTATGCCATCATAAAAAAACGCCACGGTTCTGCCGCGTCATATCTGAACTAGCCTTTAGGGTCTAAAACCAGCCTATGATGAAATTCAACCATCCTTGAAACAGGCCTGGGGGAGGGGGCACTTGGCCCTGCCGGTGTCGGACTACCTGCGTCCAGCTACACGAGCCACCAGACGTACTTCAGGAAACTCCTTCATCCAATACTCCACCCGCACCAATTGTTTAAAACACTCCTACATTCCACGTACCATCAAGGACTGGAACTCACTACCCCCCCCCCCCCCCCCCACATCCAAAGGACCGCAAAAATTGACACCTTCAAACTACAAGCAACCAACTTTTTCTGCAACCAAGACTCAGGCAATAAGAACTAAACAAGCAACAGTAGACACCCCCTCATCCTCCTCGCTTGGTTCCTTGGTTGAGGAGCATCCTAAAGAAGAAGAAGAAGAATAAGAGCGTAGACTTACTTGTGAGTGTATTCTGCTTGATCTCTTTAGTCTTGGTGGTTCCATCTTTCTTAGTCTTCTCCTCTGTGACCTGGTCCGGGACCAGCTCCCTGATTATCTCACCGTCGTCTTCCTTCCTTGAGAACCAGCGGTTGCATGGAAACACGTAGGTCCTCGAACCCTGCTGGGGACAAAGATAGACCAAGAACATTTAGGGTACGTTCAAGCAACACTTTTTCACCCTAGAAACAAGGTTTTCAAAGATGTTTAGTTTAAAACACGGTTGCGTTCAAGCAATTTCAAGCGAATTTTCTTGAACGCACCCTTACATAGGATTAGAGAATCATGGTTTGGTGCTGGGCCCTGTTTCATAAAACTTTTTATCAATAACAAATGCTAAATTTCTAAGACAAATTTTCTCTTCAATTCAAATCATTAAATTTCAAATCATTAAATTTCAATTTTAAAACAATGTGAACACAAGGGCAAAATACATGTACAGCATAAAATCACAATATAAAATGGTGGGATGTCCTTAAAATCAAATTGCTTAAGGACAGGGTCCTAATTTTACAATAATAATACAGTCAAACCTGCTTTAGAGACTACTCGTGTAGAAAGATCACCTGTCAACAAAGACCACATTGTTTGTTCCCTTGAAAATGGTTTCTCATTGAAACATGTACTAAAGGAACCTGCACTTAAAGATCACCTGCCGATAAAGACCACTTTTCTTGTCTCCCTTTGGTAGTCTTTATATACAGGTTTCACTGTACTCTGCATTAGTGCAGGGTATGTGCCATAAAGTTATATAAAAAATAATGGTGCATTGTCGCAGTAGTTTAAGAAAAGTGAGCAGTTCACTGTTATCTCACCTTTTTGCCATCCAGGAGCTTTCGGATCTCGACCTTATTAAGATGCCATGCAGCACCAAAGCCAGCATTATCGTGGCCGATCCTTATCTTCTCTATCGTATCCCCGACATCTTCAAGCTGGGGTGAGAAAAAAGAGCAGACGGGGGAAAAGATTAAATTACTGCGGTTAAAAAGTGACAATATCAGTTGATGTCACACATTGCCATTGTACGTGAACCAAAATTATCTTTCAGTTTTACAGAATTGTCAAAAGACTTAACTCCGTTTCGTTGACAATCAGCCATGCATGAAGTCTTTCGTCTACTGCCAATTGTCAACGAAACGGAATTAAGTCTTTTCTTAATTCTGTGTGTTGCTAAGGCAGGCAGCCAGTGAAAATGAACTTGTTTGATAAAATTATGGATATGCAAGCACTACTTTAAACATACAGAACTTTGTTATTCCTAGCTCATTTTTCGTGATTGAGGTGTCATATGAAAGGGCAGAAACTCAACTTTTCAAATGGCAGAACTCGTATCCTACACACGCACACGTACACTCACCAGTACCACAGACACACTAGCCCAGGCCACTAGGCCCGGGGTTCATGAACAACAACACACCGTATACCGCACTTGCAATGCGCCCGCTGAATCACCGAAGTACTTTGAATGGGTATTGCGGGCGCCGTGCGCACGATCATCCATCACCATGCTCCCCCCAAAATGCACGACCGCACGTAGTATACTAGTATCAAAACAGTAATGACGGCGGCCGTGTTGTTTCGGAATTAAACAAGATGGCGGCGGAGGGACCATGTGCGCGAAAGTGCCTATCCAGTGTAGTCAAATTCAGTGAACTTATGAGTAAATGCGTGCGACATGCAGCGCTGTGTACGGAGGCTATGTGATAAGGCGGCATTCGCTATAATGTACTTGTATTTATCGTTTCCCCGTAACCTTTTGATTGTTTACCGTAACGCCGTAACAAGAGCATTAAAACCGTGACAAATACGGCGAAACTGTAACGGTTTGCATCTCTGCTTACCTCGACAACAAATTTATCCTCGCTGCTCTTCTCGAAGCACTCCTTTCGCTTCTTCTTGTTGTCACAGAGACTCTTCTGAGTGGTGACCACCTCTCTGCCGTAAAGGACGATGAAAACATCGGCATCTGTCCCGGCTCCGTTCACATCGCTGGTGTAGACCGTCACCTCATAAGGGACATCTGAAACAATAACAATAATGGTAATAATAATAATAATTATAATATATTACATTTGTAAAGCGCTCAATACAATGTTTCTAAGCGCTTAACAAAAATACAAAGTAATGTTAAACTACAAATTACGACAATATAAAACATTATACATAATTCTGATAACAAATCCTAATAACAATCATATAATAATAATACCTAATATTTACATAACGGTTTATAATTCAACAAACAAAATATGATTACATTACATATTGAACAGATAAGTCTTAAGTTTACTCTTGAAGGTTTCTAACGTTGGGGACTTGTAATGACCAGTTTACCAATACCTTTTTTTCCATGTACAGGAGTTTTTTTAAACTTTGCTAAAGTTTTGCTAAAGCAATGAACTGAAATCATTTCTTAACCTGTAAATCAGACACTTTAATGTTCATAAAAGTTTAGACAATTTCACCAGTGGTCCTGATTTTGCAATTTTTCAGAAATAAATGAGAAATGACTGAAAAACAAGCAATTTCTTAGCACGTCAGGATAGTTTCTTGCTGTACTTTATGATTCATAACATTTCTGGCTTCACAATACACTAGAACCACTTGTATAGTTTGGTACTGTGTACTTTCAGACCAGGGGGGTGTTTCACAAACACTAAGATCGACTTTAATTGGACCTATTAAACTATGGCAGGCCGTTCATGCCACTGTTGGCTCTCACCATTTACTGGCATTGGTCTCTCAAGGGACGTACAAATCATGGTCACAAATCTACAGAATTTACATGTTTTGATAGTTCATTATTGAAGGAAAAAATATTATCTAAAGATCATTATTGAGAGACCCAATGGTGACAGCAACCAGTGGCATGAACGGCCTATCATTGTTAAAGATAAAGACCAGTTATGGTCATGCGATTGCATTGTGAAAGAAACGTTGTGGAATCGATCAGAAAAGGTTGATCATCGAGCATATAAGTATTGGTGTGTACTGCAAGGTTCTGGAATCATCAAAATAATAAGAAATTTGGCCCAGTCTTCGTTAAGTTACAAGCACTGTACACAGAAAGATGTATATGGGACTACGCACATGTGCGCGACACATGCGTTTATCTCTCACATACCAATAGATAAACTAATTTACCAAATATATCAATTAGTAGGCGGTTTCCCTGCAAAATTGTTATCATCCTGTATTGGTAAAAACATATTCTTTCACATGATTGGTAATAAGAGCTTCCATTTCATTTTTTGAAATTGGGGCGTTTCCAATACTGGTCTTTACCTTTAAGTCCAACTTAAAGTTGATCTTAGTCTTTGTGAAACACCCCCCTGTTCTGTGTCACATTCATAACAGGTGTTTAATATCTTTGAAACATGTGTAACACCACAGAGAGGAAACTTACGTTTTTCATATTCCTCCATCCTAGACTCAACAGGCAGCAGCTCCCTCTCTATCTGACCATCGTCTGACGACTTGTCCAGCCAACGTCCGCAGGGGAAGCACCAACGCTTGCCAAGCGATGGCGCGTCAATTTCTACCTTTTCCAACTTCCAACCAGCAAATCCTCCCTTATTATCATGGCCAATCCTGCAATGGTTACAAATAAAATCATGAATGTGTATTAAAATTTATTATGCATGTATACCCCTCTTTAGAAATATAGCCGTCTGATTGGTCGAAATTGCAGCTGTGATTTTAGATATTCCCGCCTACCAGTCAATAGTCTTTCTTAAAAAGTGCCCTCATACCCGCTTACCGGTCAATAGTCTTTTTAAAGATGCCCGTTGCCCCGGGTAGCAGGCCGCATACAAATCATGAATGTGTATTAAAATGGATTAAAATCTGTGTATGCTTAAAGGCATCGTTTAATAATGTTAAATCTGAGATGCAAGGCTCTACGTGTTATCAGTGTCTGTGCTATGGTGTAATATTGAAGCCCTAAAAAAATTGCGCTTCAAAAAAAGTAAAAATCTTTGAGTTACCGGTTTTACCATATTCATTTTCCCCAATAGACTGTAGTGTTATAAAAACTGTTAGGAAAACAATTTTTGAAATTTTGATTTCCAATCATAAATATCTTGATAATCAGACAAGCGATCTGCTTGTAAAAGTCGGGAGTTCCTGACTAACCTGAAGGTTATAATTATCATTGCAGCATGGGCTAAATCCAGGATCTTGTCTCAGAATCTGAGACAAAGATACCCAATCCCTTTAAACATTTCCTACTTGCACAGTACTATAAGCAAAATATTACTCTTGACAGGTCTTGAAAGTAAACAATTTCCAGATACTTGGAAAACTGTAGTTCTTAGGATAATAGCTAAAAAAAAGCATTCCTGCATAAAGTTATTTAACCTGTCAGAATAGAAGCAAAATATTCCATTCAGCCGAATACTTTGATATGACCCTCAATTACCATAATAATAAAATTATATCATAGTTATATTGTTGTGTATTAATTAATATGTTATTACATTTTGTTTTAATTTAGTGACAGATTGAATTATTCAAAAACATATTCATATGGAAACTTGACATTCCATACTTAGTTGGTGTATAAAACCATGGACTAAAGTAAGTCCACTTTCGAGAATACCACCCAATATGTTTAACAATAAACTTTCACTGGCATGTTTACCTTATTTTCTCCAGCTCCCCGATATCCACCGCCTCCACAACAAACTCATCCGAATGGCCTTGCTCAAACTTGTCTCGGTACGTCTTGGAAGACTTGAGGAAGTTCCTTCCAGTATCGCCGTTCTCTCCGTAGAGGATGATGTAGACGTTGGCGTCTGTCCCTGCGCCGCGCTCGTCACAGGTCGTCACAGAGATGTTGAAGGTTTGCATGGCAGCTGAGGGAAAAGAGAGAGAAAGGATAGTCATATTAGTAATGATGATAAACCTGAAAGTGGTAGTGATTTAATTGCAATGGAGATAACAGTTGCGATGAAGGTAACTTTGGCGGTGTTGATTATGATTAGGATGATGATGGTGGATTGTGATTTTCATGTTAATAATGATTTTGATGAATAGCGATGATGGAAATGAAGACTACAACAATGGCTGTGTAAATAAATGATAGTGATGGTGGAGGTGGCAAGGATTGTTGTAGAAACAATAGCAGTGCCAACTTGATGATCTTGATGATAGTTACAGTGATTTCTTTGGCAGTAGAAATAATGGTGTTTCTGAACACATTATACACAACAATGGAAACAACAACTTGGTAATCATGCCAACAAAATTGCAAAATATTACAATTTTTTTCTAATAATACACTGAATACTCATGAAAGTGACTTTTTTAAATAAATACATGATGTTGAAATTATGACAATTTTATTTGAAAGAAGCAGAAGCTAATGCATTATTTTGTATACAAATTTCCTTATTCCATTGTGTTTCAAATTCTTCCCTCTAAATTACGTTTTTCTCTACTGCTATCGTTATTTCATCTACAATACTTATTTTTCTAGGAACCTATAATATACAAGCACTGCTTTTTAATAGTTTCCTCACATACTTAATCTGTCATATGAATTGAGAATCATTGAGATGGCTCATTTATACTACATGTATTGTATAATTTTTTATTTTTATATGTACGCCTTTATTTTTTGTAAAATGTGGAACAATAAAAAGTTAATAAGATCAATTTAAAAAAAAAGTGTATTCCTTACATTTAAGTTCGAGACCGAATTGGTCCTTTATTGATGTTGATGATTTCTTCCTCTGGAGAGCTCTGTTGATTAAGTCCTTGTCCACAGGGATCAACTCACGAGCGATCTGACCATCATCACGATTCGTTGCGAGCCACCTCTGACAGGGGAAGTAGTACCTGAGTTAAGATTAAAATCAAGTATGAACACTGGTAGAATTAGTTAAGGAGAGAAAAGTCAAATACTTTGGTCATGTTAAAAGGCACCAAAGCAGGATGTGTTGGAGGGAAGGATGGAAGGAACTAGACCAAGAGGGAGACCCATAATCAACTGGGAAGAGAATGTCAAGAACTGGAGTGGACTAAAACTACAAGAGTGCACCGGCCAGCCAGAATGGCAGAAGATAGAGTGAAATGGAGAGATGTTGCAATCAACCTTGGAACCGGGAGAAGATAATTAGATAGATAGATAGATGAACAGAGACATTACCAATCATTGGATGTGTTCAAGCCTACATTTAACCTGTCCCACAGGCAGGGGAAGTAGTACCTGTATTAGGATTAACATCAAGTATGACCAGTGACATGAACAATCATTGGATGTGTTCAAGCCTACATTTAACCTGTCCCACAGGCAGGGGAAGTAGTACCTGTATTAGGATTAACATCAAGTATGACCAGTGACATGAACAATCATTGGGTGTGTTCAAGCCTACATTTAACCTGTCCCACAGGCAGGGGAAGTAGAACCTGTCCCACAGGCAGGGGAAGTAGTACCTGTATTAGGATTAACATAAAGTATGACCAGTGACATGAACAATCATTGGGTGTGTTCAAACGTACATTTAACCTGTCCCACAGAAAGATTTGCTGCAAGCCATCATGTTAACAAGTGAATGAAACAGCTTATCACTATTCTCTACAGAAAGAAGCATAAATAAGTTAAATTATGTTTGTGATCCGGTCAATCAAAATTCATCCAAATTCACTTCAGTTTATCATGACCAAACATTTTCTCTAGGGGGTTTCACAAAGAATAAGATCGACTTTAAGTTGGACTTGACTATGGCAGACCTTTCATGCCACTAGTTCCTCTGACCATTCCTAGCATTTGTTTCTCAAAGGACGTACAAATCGTGGTCACAAATCTACAGAATTTACCTGATTTGAAAGTTCATTATTGAAGGCAAAATAATATCTAAAGATCATAATTGAGAGACCAATGGTGACAGCAACCAGTGGCATGAATGGCCTGCAATATTTAAGTCCAACTTAAAGTCGATCTTAGTCTTTGTGAAACACCCTCCTGGCTTATTTTGTCAAAGATATAGGGTTAGTGTTATGGTCAGGTACAACGCATATTGCTTTGTCCAGGGTCAAAGTTAGTGATTCAGTTTGTGTAGTAACTGAGCAGGGAGCAATTGTCACTGGAGAACATATTGCAAAACCTGATTCATCCAAGTCAAATTTAGTCATATCCAATCAAAACTTTGACCCGTTTCCCAAAGCCTTTTTTCAGTGACAAATGATAAAAATCTGTGAAAAATCTGTGACAAATCTGCTGATAACCAATCAGAAGCAAGGATTTCAGTAGCTTATACACATATTGTCATTTGTTACTGATGACAAGTTTTGTGAAACACCCTGCAGGTCCATGTTTCTTTTACCTTGCATTCTTCTTGGGATCCTCCACCTCTACTCTATCAAGGAACCAATCAGAGCCGACGTTAGCGTTGTCATGACGAATCTTCATCTTCTTCAGCGCTCCAAGATCTGCTGCTTCTATGGAGAAAACATCCTCCTAAAAAGCAGAAGAAATTGACAGAATATGATATTTCTTTCCATGATATGGTCCTATCAGTCAAACATTCTAAAAACTGTTGGCAAATCATTTATATACCTAGATAAAAAACAGAGTTGGCCCTAATAGTGATCCTTGTGGAACACCACATCTTATATTCTTCTTTTCAGATAACGTTTGACCACACTGTAGATCTATAAATCTTTCTATCGATCAATCAATCAACCGATGAAGTGACCATTCTATCGAATCAATCAACCAGCCATCAAACAATTGATCAATTAAAAGCACTCATTAAACCAAACAGACACCAGGAACAGAATCAACTGAAAACAATCTTTTTATCAATCAAAGATTCAATGAATAAATAATGACATCATTCAATTTATCAATTATTTTAAAGTCCATCTGTACTAGTTTGGCAAGGAGGGATTAGACCACCCAGCAAGGTCACCGACAGGTGGCTATCTCATCAACTCAGCTCTCAATTAACATAAGAAAAAGAGGATCATGGGGGACCAACGGGCACCGCTTAGGCATTGTTTGCTATATGAAGGGTGCAAGTAGTAAAAGTAGTGCAGTCCCGCATTAAAATCACTCATTAGACCATTCAGACACCAAGAACAGAATCAACAGAAAACAATCTTTTAATCAATCAAATATTCAATCAATAAATAATTCAATTTATCAATTATTTGAATATCTTACCTGCCCACGTTCAAATTTGTTCATATTTGTCTCTGAGTCTTTCATGCTCCTCTCCCCGGTATCACCCTTCTCTCCGTAGATGTTGATGAAGACGTTTGCATCGGTGCCGGCTTGGAAGATATCCCCACTGAAGATATGGACCTTGTAAGTACTCACTGCAATCACATAATAATTTCAATTTCAATGTCAATTTCAATTTATTGTCCAATATTGGAAATAAGTTGTGCTCACATTTTACAAACGTACAAAGAATCAAAATAAGTTTACATACACAATAAATCATATACTTTGACATAGAAGTTCTTCAGAATATTGCTATACAGAAATTTTCTTATGTTATTATAAAACAAAATAAGTGAATTATTTGAATTATTTCAAACTGTTTGAGTGAACGGGATCGCCCAAAAAGGTTACAGAAGTAACATAATAATTCAATCAAGTACGGGTCTTTCATTTCAATCAAGAATTTGCCATTTAATCCAACTCTGATTGTCGTAAATACGTTAAAGTCAAACAAAACTCCCGTTATGCAAAGTGCTGCGTGTGTGTGTATGTGTACATCATCATACCTAATATAAGTGACGTCTCAACGTACAAAGAATGCATATTTCATCAGAACCATTTTTCCCAAATTGGAATATTTCTTCAGATATTTAATTTGGTGCAATTAATAATAATGATCATAACTAGTTGAATTTGCACAGCGCGTAATAGTACGTTTCTAAGCACTTTACATGATAGTGCACACACTCCACTTCCTGGGGAGTATTCCAGCTAGGAGTCAATTTACATGAGCACACACGCAAATCCAACAGCATTAACTGGGGTGTTGGGTGGAGATAAGTCTTTGTGTTTCCTGGAAAGCCCACATTTTTCTGAACATTTTGATATCAAATACTCATTTTGGCAAAATATGGAGTTACATCTTTGTGTCACAGAACCCTCGATATAATCATCCCTTATCGATACATCACAAACATTACGGCAGTCGTATTTGTACTTACATGCTAGAGAGTTTCTCCTGAGTAATTTCCCGTGCTCATCCGTTGGAACCAACTCTCTAACGATCTGACCATCGTCCTCACTCCTTGCCAGCCATCTATTACAGAGGAAGATACACTTGTCTGTGTCCGGAGGATCGTTTGACCCGTCATCGGACAACGAGTTCTTGTCGTAGCTGTCATCGTCCTCCTCTTCATCGCTCAATCGTTCTCTTCGTTTTGATTTTGACTTTGGTTTGGACTTGGAGTGCTTTTTCTTCTTCTTTTTGGGTGGAAACCTTTCAATGATCACCTATTGATTGAGAGCAAATGTGAGATGAGATAAACAAACATCAATACACATGATTTGTTTTTTCTACAGAGAGATTGACAGCAAAAGTAGAGAGCAAATTTATTATTTCAACTACAAATCAATGTACCTTTAATTCCTTAAAATGCTGTGAGCGTCGAAATCGGCAGCCTAGCATAGCCGGGTAATGTTGGAGCGCCTTGAGGACCTTGCAAGGTCGATACATGCGCTATATAAGAATCCAATATTATTATTATTATTATTATTAAAGTTGAGTTCTTGTCATGTGATTGCATTGTGAAAGATGCGGAGTGGAATAAATCAAATAAGTTGTTGATTATGTCGCATACAAGTATTGGTGTGTACTGCAAGGTTCTGGAATCATGCATCAAAATGATAAGGAATTTGGCCCAGTCTTGGGAAAAGTTACAAGCACTACACAAACATGTGGCATACAAATGTGGTCCTCATTTTTAAGCTATTACATTTCGTATTTAGAATATGAAGGCATTTGAAGAGAGATGCTTTTCAGGGAACACCTAGCACCATTTTATTCATCTCTAGGAACCATTCAGCAAAGCATGCAGTGCACCCCTTTAATCACAAATGGTATATCCCATACATCATTACATTCATGCAGGTATGATTATTCTATTATTCATAACAGGGGTGTCTGGCAATAAATACTCACCCTCCCTAGAAACCATCCAGCAAAGCGTCCGGCGCCATCATGACCTATTCTGATCTTGGAGAGGGGTCCAACATCTTCTGCTTCAATCTAAAAGAAAATGCAGAAAACCATGACGTTATAGAAATAAATTTTGAAAGTATAGATTCTAGTCAAAACAAGTTGTTCACTGCAGTTTAATTAAGTCTACATCTAATGAGAACAGAGACAAAATGTGCTCAGATACAACACTCACACACTCATTTCCAGGAACGGGCATGAACCTACATGTATATCTAAATGATTATGGTTTGACTGAGAAATATCTGTTGTACTAAAGAGATACCAATGGTGGAATGATGACTATGCTGATGAAACATGTACGTTGTTGTAGTGGTTGACAGCCATGTTGCAAGTGTTCTTTACTATGTGTTGCTAACAACAGACCCCTCTATATATATATACAATACATTCAAGTAACACACAAGTTTTTTGATTTGTGATAACATCTATCAATGGATTTGCTACAAGTAAACTAAGGACCAATACTGATTTACATGAACCTTACAACCATAACAGTCCAAAACACACATACAACATGTAAACATGGTGAAATATTTCCTGATGAATACCTTGAATTTGTCTGTCATATTCTTCTCAAAGTTATCAGTCCTGTTTCTGAGCGAGAATTCTTCTGTCTTGGCGCCATCATCTCCGTACATCGTCAAGAAGACGTTCGCATCGGTCCCGGCTCCCGACTTGTCTCCAGTTATGACGGTGATCTCGTAAGGAATACCTATATTAGGTAACGAAAAGGCAGAGCAGTTAAGATGTAGTCCAATGTTGGATTTAAAGATGATGATAATAATAATAGTGGAATCATGTACGTTTACAAGGCCTTAGAAAAACTACTAATTGACTTTGAACTTTCAGATTTAACAGTAACAATAATTAAAATTGGGACATATTTACCCAGAGCAGGCACATCAGTATCAATACTGCTTTACCTGCGGGCCATGCAGAGATAGAAAACATAGAATCTTGATACAGTCAAACCTGCTAAAGTTACCACCTGTCTACAAAGATCACTTTTTTTTTGTTTCCCTTGAAAATGGTTTCTCATTGAAACATGAACTAAAGGAACCTGTACAAAAAGACCACATGCCTATATATAAACACCACTTTTCTTGCTTCCCTTGAGCGGTCTTTATAGATAGGTTTCACTGTAATTCAACTTACGAGGCTTTGACTGCTTAAAGTTAGAAGGCTGGAGTTCGATCTCTAGCTCTCCATCCTCCTCATCCTCCGCCAGCCAGCGATGCGCTGCAAACATGTAGTTCTCACCGCGGGATGGAATGTCTATCTCTATGTGGTCCAGGAACCAACCAGCACCAGGTCCAGAACCATCGTGTCCAACTCGCATGTATTTAATCTAAAGGGAGATATTATTGGATATAATGAGCAAAACGTGATTGAATTGACACCAAAGGCTATATGTGGTCCAGGAATTGACCCTCACCAGGTCCAGACCCAACTCAAAAGGGGAAAAATATTTACATTTGGAAAAACATGATCAAGGATGTATATCGTTGTGTGCGCTGGAAAAGTGCGGGAACATGACTTGTTTGTGAAATGTTTAAACTGTTTAATTTTGTTTGCTGAAGCAATGATAGCACTGCTAATACTTTGGACCGTGTACAAGCTGACATGAGTTATGTTAACACACATGTACATTCAAAGGATAGTCAAAACTTAGAATGCATAGTTTTAATTCAAGATTCAAACATCAACTTTTCCAACATGGTGTAACACGTAAATATACAGTGTACAGGACAAAATTACCCTAATCTATCCCCAAAATTGTTACATGTATAAGTAAATGAAGATTCAGAAATAGACCTGTTCTCACTACAAAGATCATTCCTACCTTTCCAATATCCACAGCCTCTAGTGTGAACTTGTCCACCCTGCCTTGCTCAAACTTGTTCTTTGTATTTTCTGACTGCTTGAGCGGTATCAGACCGGTGTCCCCATCTACGCCGAACAGCTTCACATAGACATTGGCATCGGTAGCTGCTCCACGTTCGTCACCAGTCTTCACAGAGACATGGTAGGAGGTAGCTGATGGGTGGAAGAGAAAGAGAGAGAATTATCAATAAAAATTAAAAAATCCCAAACATAAAACAAACAAGTGAAAATGTCCACAAATGAGTCACTGTCATGTATTCATAAAGGTCACCACTAACAAAGGTTGGAATAATGTTTGCCTAAAGTCTGACACCAATGCATACTAGGTCAATCATAAGACTGGGTCTAATAATAATGACATCAGGGCCCCATTTCACAAAACTTGTCATCAGCAGTGACAAATGACAGTTTTTGTTATCAGCTAGTGAAAAATCCTTGCTTCTGATTTGTCACTGATATTGTCTTTTGTCATTGAAAAAAGGCTTTGTGAAACACCCCCCTGATTACCCATATGCAGAGATGCCAATCTCTTGACACACAAAAAACAGACTGAGTATCCTAATAAATCAAATTTTGGAGAGAAAAATCAGATTTTCACGAAAACTCGACACTACCACTGGCCCGTCGGCCCCGGGCCAGTAAAATTTCAGAAAAATGTTTTACTGGTAAGTAAATTGTTTGCTCTTTCATTAAAATTTAATGAGAAAATTTTAAAGCAAACTTTTTGTTGGGGTTGTGGGGGTTTACTTGTACATGTTTCTATACGATTCCGCTGTTTTTAATTTTTAATTTTTGTTTGTAAAAGATGAAAAATCGTATTTTAAGAGGTGATATCGTATTATCGTATTTCACTCTTATTATTGTAATAAATACGATTTAATTGTACTGGTTGGCATCTCTGCATATAACAATGAAATTAAATATAAAGACCACAAGTGCTGTATAATATTCTTATCTTGACTTACTGCTCAGTAACTGAGATGTTCCTTCAGGGACGAGTTCCCTGACGATAAAACCATCATCTTCATCTCTGTCCAGCCATCTAAAATTAGAAACAGGAATAAAACAAAGCAGTCCTTAAAGATATGTCAATCTCTCACAACATTACAACACATTTATCAACAAACAAACAAATAAATAAACAAACTAATAAACAAACAAACACAGAAATAAACAAATAAACAAAGTAACAAATTCATACACAAACAAATTTAAAAAAAAGTAAAAACACAAATAAATCAACAATGATTAACGTCTCCACTCGGAAAGGTGGCAATGATATGAAATTTAAGTTTACTATGTAAATCGAATTTAACACTCAGAAAAGACTTTTATTGGTTTCTATGTATTTCCCTACAATAGTTCAAACCCTGTGTGACAACTCATGTTCTTTTATGAGAGACATTTTTAGGTTCGCTTTCATAAGATTCCTCTGTAAAAGTTTGGGTATTATACAGTCAAACCTGCTTTAGCGATCACCTGTATAGCAAGACCACCTGTCTAAAGAGACCATATTTTTTTGTTTCCCTTGAAAATGGTTTCTCATTGAAACTGTACTAAATGAACTTGTACATAAAGACCACCTGCCTATACAAACCACTTTTCTTGGCTCCCTTGGATGGTCGTTATAGACAGGTTTTACTATAACAACATTTTTACAAGAATAATTTTTTTGGTAATTTTTTTTCCAGAGTCCTTCTGGAGCTTTCTATATCTGCTTCTCCGCATTTATTAAAACCAACCGAATAAAGCGGCGACAAAGTCAAGAGTATTTGACTTACCTCTGGCAAGGGAAGACCATTTCTGACTTGCTCTTGCCCTCCTCCGTGACCACGACCTTGTCCAGGAACCAGCCTGCTCCAGCCCCAGAGCCGTCGTGACCGATCCTGATACGCTTAACCTGCCTCAGAGTCACCGCTTCCAATGTAAACACATCCACCTATAGATGCAACATGGAGTGAAATGAGAATGATTACCCAACGGACTATGTTACTCGTTCCCTCTTAATATTGGCAAAACATTAGGCCTGTCTTCATTAGCTCGAGATTGCCAAATATCCCGTTATTCGAACTATCCCGATCGCAAATTATCCAGTTAATTTGCGTCTTCATCAGCCCGAAGTTGCAATTAGCGGGATATTTGGTCGAGATAATCATCCCAAGATATCTTGGGCTAGTTTGCAAAATATTCTGCTATTTGTCCTGCGAGTTCTCACCAGCCTGAAAACTCGCACTATGCACGAACGCTGAGCAAATTATTGAGTTTCATGTTTCAAGGTAAAGTCTTGAGCTGATGAGGACGTGATTTGTAACTTCGGGATTATTTCCCAAATCAGAAATAGCGGGCTATTTGGCAATCTCGAGCTAATGAAAACAGGCCTATTGTGTCCTACTCGTATCAACCCATGAGTGTAGAATAAAATGAATATGGTGATATTGGGGGAACCATAATCGTCTTCTTCTCATCAAATTGGCAACAGCTCTGAACAAACAAAATTAACCTAAATACACAAACACTTTAAATATTAAACATGCATGTGAATGTGATTTTCAAATGCTTCATACAAATCAGTGTAATACATATTGTTCATCAATGAAGCATGAGATCAAGCATCTAAAAAGTGAGCAATCAAGCAATGGATACATCTATTCTTTTTTGCACAGAAAACATTGATCACTTGAGTCAAACTTATATAACTCGTGCATCTCGAGTATAAATTTTCAAATCATGCTAGATACAGTACATTTATCGTCTACAAGCATATTTGAAATACAGGGGGCAAGACGAATGTATTTTGTCCCATACATCACCAAAACTACCATCAGTTTTGATACCTGATGATTCCTTGAATTGATAGCCCTACCAGAGATTCAATCAGAACAAATAAACAAGGAAAACGATACTTTCGTTTTCAATTTGTTATTACTTTTCAGTATTCGTGGATCCCACTGGGACAGAAATGTCCAAATACCTTTGATTTGCCTGAATATGTCAAGCATGTATAAATGGGTGGGTGATTGTTTGCAAATGATCAGTGATAATGCCATTGAAAAGTTTGGGTGGTATTCTACAAAGCGAACTAACTTTAGTCCATGGTTTAATCCACCGACTAAGTATGGAATGCAAAATGTCTATATGAATATGTTTTTTAATAACTTAATCTGTCACTAAATTAAAATAAAATGTAATAACATAATCAATAAACAACAATATATCCAAGCGCTATAGTTCTCCTTAGAACTATAAGCTAAGAAAGATAACCAACAGTCTTTTTCAAGACTACACCAACAGTCCTTTTCAGGACAACACACCCTCAAGAAAGATTACTGAGAGTCTTTTTTCAGGACTCCTCAATCCTCCCCCTCTCTCTCACATCTCTGTATAACTATGATATAATTATGTTATCATGGTAAATTAGGGACATATCAAATTATTCAAAAATATATTCATATGGACACTTGGCATTCGATACTTAGTCGGTGGATTAAACCATGGACTAAAGTTAGTCCGCTTTCGAGAATACCACCCTATATTTTTAGTGATGACAGCGGTGGGATTTTGAAGCAATATTGTTGTCTAAATGTACATGTGGAGGTGCCGTGCTATAGTGGTTCATTCATGTGACTCTCAATCAAACGGTTGAGGCTTCGAATCCCAGCCCGGCCCTAATGTCTTTTGGCAAGGCATTAACAAAAAAATTGACAATAACCAATAAGAATCCAGCATGCATACAGTTGAATCTGGTTGAATCATACGTAGTGCACAGTGAAGAATATGGTTGAATTATAATACCGGTATTAAAACTGTGCAGTATTTCAGATAATTCTTCCATCATTATTATTATAATTATCATGTTACATGTACATACAGCTTGGAAATGGGAAAATGCAATTGAGTGAATGTGTGTTTGCATGTGTGCTGATCAATTGCCTGTCATCAAAGCAGAGGATTTATTTCTCCATCACAAAAATAATTAGTTAAATAGAGTCTGAAGTAATTTGATATAGACTATCCCCTTTCATTCCCATCCTTATCACAGTGAAGAGCCAGCAAAGGATAGTCTACCAAATCCAGACTCACCTCCACTAATTTTCATTGAAGGAGAACAAAAATTATTCTACCTCTATGTCAGACAAGCAAATGGGTGAGTGACATACATTTTACGTAATAACCCGTTTCGATTTTTATGCAAATGGATGAAGATGATGAATTGAAGATGGAACAATTTTCTTTCTTTTTTTATTTATTTCACCTTCATCTCTTCATCCTGTTCCGGTTGTAAATTTACATCTATTTCCATGGGAGCATCTATATCCTACAACGCAAAGACTGAATTAGTCTACACACAAATTATTAAAAGGAATTCTGTATTTATCAAGTATAAACAATTTTGAATTATAATGCCTCATACAGAACGTTTACCTTCAGTCATAAGGACTTTAATAGAACTTAGTAGTCTGGTTACGTTCATTAAAAAAGTTATTGGGAGAGTCTTATCTAGATTTTAAATGTTATTTTGAGGTTTCCATGACGTAAATTGAAATTTTACACACGCCATGTTACAGAAGTCTCCAACTGATTAATTATTGATTTATTACAGCATGCGTCTCATTCAGTAATAGATTTAAAACTAGAAAAAATAATACTTTGGCAGAATAACTAAAACAACACACAATGTTTATTTTTTTCAATTAAAAAAAAGTTTCAGTCAGGAAAAAACAAACCCTTTTTTTTTTGTACAGTTCTTGAATAATTCAGGTCGTTAAAAAAGTTAGGCTTTGATAACTGCTAGCACATTGCTATAGTGAACAATTATCGCCATCACAACATTCACTGTCACCAGTTTAACAGCTTTTTCAGATATGACGTGGTAGATAGCCAACAAAACCCCAAACACTTAAAAGAAAAAACTATAAATGAATGGCAACTGCGCGCAGGACCATTTACTGAGCTCTGTGCTATAAGAAACGTATTGTGAAAATCTGAACGAGGCTTCACCAGTTTTAATTTTGTTTAAACAAATAGATTTAAAATGATACCAGGGGGTGTTTCACAAAGACTAAGATCGACTTTAAGTTGGACTTATCTATGGCAGGCCATTCATGCCACTGTTTGCTCCGTCACCGTTTATTGGCATTGCTCTCTGAAGGGACGTACAAATCATGGACACAAATCTACAGAATTTAATATTTTTTGACAATTCATTATTGAAGAAAAAAATATTATCTAAAGATCATAATGGTGAGAGCAACCAGTGGCGTGAATGGCCTGCCATAATTAAGTTCAACTGAAAGTCAATCTTAGTCATTGTGAAACACCCCCAGGGCATACATGTATGTTAGGATCAGCACTCTTAAAGCAATATACATGTACTACTTACCGCCTGTAGAGTATATGTGAATGATTATGAAAGCATTTAAGAAATAAGATGAAGAGAGGAGAGAGTTGTTGAGAATATTTTCAGAAAACAACTCATCAAAATATACAGAAGAGTAATGTTATCCAACATTACATCAATTCTTTCTTTTGTTTTTCTTCATTAAAAAAAAAAATGATACATGTAGAATGGTTAGGATACACATGGCTGATTATATTTTTAGTTTTTCTTTTTTTTAGAATACATTGCAAATTTAAAGATATGAGGCACTAATATTTGGGATAGAAAATGTTTGGGTAATGTTTTAACATAGTCTTGTGCCTGTAGAGACAAATGAATTTACATAAAAATGTAAGTCAAACCATTTAATCCAGTCCTTGAATGAAGGGAAAGAGAATGAAATAGAAAGAGAGAATCCGATATGAAAATGAAATATGGAAAGAAATGTTTCATATGAAGTGAACAAGTATATTATTCGTACCCCTTGTAAATTGGATTTTTTTTTTTTATTCGTAACTCAAGAACGGTTGAATAAGAGATCTTGCTGAATAATATTATATGTATTTAAAGCTTTAATATGTTTCATTTTGAAGAAATATAAATCGGGACAAATCAATTTGTTTACATACTTAAAAAATTACAACAATTTTGGTAAGGGTATGAATAATTTAGTTGTTAATTGTATGACTAATATACACTATGAACATGACAGACAAAGAAAGCGGACAAAATATACAGTTCCTCAGGTAGACAAAGGAACATCCCTTCACTGCTATTATGTAAAAAGGTGAATATGCATGTGACACCTGTTCTACACATTTTTACATAATAGCAGTGAAGGGATGTTCCTTTGTCTACCTGAGGAACTGTATATTTTGTCCGCTTTCTTTGTCAGTCATATTCATAGTGATAGACAACACACAGAAAGAAAATACAAGTAACTATGCGAAATAGACAGAAATACTTACAGCTCTCCTCTCAAACTTGTTTCTATTTGTCGATGACTTCATGAGGGGCCGTTCACCCGTGTCCCCAAGTTCGCCAAAGAGCATACAGAAGACGTTCGCATCGGTTCCAGCACCAAACTTATCCCCTGTGTGTACGCTGACTTGATATTTCACAACTGAAAGGAAAAAATATATATATATATTGAAAGAGTGATCCAACATCTGCTCCAAATGATTCTTTATCAAAGATAGAAGGGTTAGGGCTTAAGTTGCGATTAAGTTCAGAGTTTGTATCATGTTGGGGCCAGGAAAGTTCATGCTGGAATATTTGTTGTGCAAGCAATTGAAAGCGTTGAAAAGAAACAATGTCTACTCTAACTGAAATGCAATCATTTTCTATAGAGAATTATTTGAAAATTGCAATGAAATGCTGTTAATCATCATCATCATCACCATAATTGTTATCATCAGGAAAATCATGATCATCCCTACCATTGCCATCATAATAATCACCATCATCATCATCATCGTCATCATCATCAGCATCATCATTATCATCATCCTCATTGTCATCACCATCACCATCATCATCATCATCATCATCATCATCATCATCATCATTGTCATCATCATCAGCATCATCATCAGCATCATCATCATCCTCATTGTTATCACCATCATCATCACCATCATCATCATCATCATCAGCAGCAGCAGCAGCAGCAGCAGCATCAGCAGCAGCAGCAGCAGCAGCAGCAGCAGCAGCAGCATCATCATCATCATCATTCTATTAAATCTCTCTCACCTGGTAAAGGTTTCTTGATGTTGTCTGCCGTCGCTGGTAACTCTCTGATAATCTCACCATCATCCTCATCTTTAGCTAACCAGCGTTGGCATGGAAACTTGTATGTCTTCCCTGTGGCCACATTCTCCATCACAATCTGAAAGATAGAGAATGGTAAAGTTATCATACATACAATTACAATCATAAAATCTAAGAAGTATATAAGGCATCACAATCATCATAAAGGGAGAGAAATAACACTGAAAAAATAACTGGGTTAAAAGAAAATAGAAACAGGAATTTTAAAGTATAGGCAGGAAACAAGACAGAAGGACGAGACCCCCCCCCCCCCCCCCCCCCTCCCCCCAAAAAAAGTTAGAAAGATAAAGACAAACATAAAATTGAATGGTAAGAAAAAGTTAGAGATATATCTAAGAATTAAAGAAAATTTGAGAGATTAACACGAAAGAGAAACATACAAACACAACGATGTAAAATGCAAAAAAGCAAGGATGAGGCACAGAGAGCACAATCAGAGGAAGAGAGACAGAGGGGGACAGAGAGAGACAAAGAGAGACAGAGAGAGTCAGAGAGAGACAAGGAGAGACAGAGAGAGACAAAGAGAGACAGACAGAGACAGAGAGAGACAAATAGAGACAAAGATAGACAGAGAGAGACAAAGAGGGACAGAGAGAGACAGACAGAGCCAGAGAGAGAAAAAGAGACAAAGAGAGACAGAGAGAGACAAAGAGAGACAGAAAGAGACAGAGAAAGACAAAGAGAGACAGAGAGAGACAGAGAAAGCCAGAGAGAGAAAAGGAGACAAAGAGAGACAGAGAGAGACAAAGAGAGACAGAAAGAGACAGAGAAAGACAAAGAGAGACAGAGAAAGACAAAGAGAGACAAGGAGAGACAGACAGAGACAAGGAGAGACAGACAGGGACAGAGAAAGACAAAGAGAGACAGAGAAAGACAAAGAGAGACAAGGAGAGACAGACAGAGACAAGGAGAGACAGACAGAGACAGAGAGAGACAAGGAGAGACAGAGACAAAGAGAGACAAGGAGAGACAGAGACAATGAGAGACAGAGAGAGACAAGGAGAGACAGAGAGAGACAAGGAGAGACAGACAGAGACAAAGAGAGACAGAGAGAGACAAGGAGAGACAGACAGAGACAAAGAGAGACAGAGAGAGACAAGGAGAGACAGAGAGACACACAGAGAGACAAAGCGAGACAGAGAGAGACAAGGAGAGACAGACAGAGACAGAGAGAGACAAGGAGAGACAGACAGAGACAAAGAGAGACAGACAGAGACAGAGAGAGACAAGGAGAGACAGACAGAGACAAAGAGATACAAGGAGAGACAGACAGAGACAGAGAGAGACAGACAGAGACAAAGAGAGACAAGGAGAGACAGACAGAGACAAAGAGAGACAGAGAGAGACAAGGAGAGACAGACAGAGACAGACAGAGACAAAGAGAGACAGAGAGAGACAAGGAGAGACAGAGAGACAAAGAGAGACAGAGAGAGACAAAGAGAGACAGAGAGAGAAAAAATAGAGAAGAAGAGAGACAAAGCGAGACAGAGAGAGACAAATAGAGACAAAATCTAACGAACCTTCTCTAGATGCCAGCCAGGTCCTCTACCACCGTTATCATGCCACACTCTCAGCTTATAGGGTTTACCGACAGGCGCTAACTCCATCTTAAAGGTGTCGCTCTCCCCCTGCTCGAAGGTATCACTCTGGCTCTCCAGCTCCACCTCGTCCGACTTGCCCTTATCGCCATAGAGACAGATGGAGACCTTGGCGTCGGTGCCGGCATTGGAGACGTCACTGGTGTGAACAGTGACGTTCCAAACAGCACCTAGAAATGCGATGCAGAATGGAAAAGTTTAATAATAATCATAATAATCATTTCTATAGCGCCGTCTATCTAGAAATTCTATTCTCTCATTCATTCACTTCTTCTTTTTATTCATCAAACTGGTATGAAATAGATGGTAAAAAATAAATGAAAGGGAAAAAATGGGCCCTGTTTCATAAAACTCTATATCAATTTACAAGTTACAAGTTACAAGCTACTGTTACAAGCTACTGTTACAAGCTACTGTTACAAGCTACTGTTACAAGCTACTGTTACAAGCTACTGTTACAAGCTACTGTTACAAGCTACTGTTACAAGCTACTGTTACAAGCTACTGTTACAAGCTACTGAAATCATGGCTTCTGATTGGCTGAGAGCAAATTTGTCATAGAAATTTAGCTGTTGTTATAGATAACAAGTTTTATGAAACGGGCCCCAGGAATTCATTCATGCAGCCAGAAACGCTGTGAGTTATCTTTCAATCATTTTGCCTTATGAAACTTTCATGAAACTTGGCCACACTTGGAATCTGAAAAGTACCATGCATGCAAAAATTCTGGTGGGCATTTCACAAAACTTGTCATTAGTGACAAATGACAATTTGTGTTATAAGCTACTGAAATCCTTGCTTCTGATTGGTTATCAGCAGATTTGTCACTGATTTTTGTCATTTGTCATTGAAAGGAGGCTTGTGAAAAACCCCTTGGTTTCATATAACTTACGTTTGCCTTTGGTTTTTCTCATTGATTTGGTTTCCTGGAGAGTCCTCTCTATCCTCCGGTCTCCTTCATCATCAGCTAACCATTGATTACAGATAAAGGTTTGTTCTATACCGGCTGCTGGGCAGTCTATCGCAACCTAGAAATTAGATTTAACAAATAAATGACATACTTGAAGTTGCTCTCGTAATCACAGGATTCAGATAAATATGCGTTCATGTACATGTACAGTAAAACTTCTTTCTTAAAATATTTGACTGTATTACAAAAAGAAGGTCAAACTCAATATTTTAAGTCAGAATAAGTTCTGCATCATCAGTGTTATTTACAAATAAACCATTTGACTAAAGAGAAGGGGTTCACTTGTCAAAGAGGTAAGAGACATACAGTAGTAGTGTAGATACACAATAAAAACTCTCCCTGAAGTTCAAAAACTGTTTTGCCTGCAAACAATTAGTTACAGCTAGGCACAGAGATATAAACTCTTTGATACAGCATTACTGTTTTATAAAATTTACATGTCCCGTATCGATCCCTGAGGAGGCGCGATAGCAGGGGTCCTGTAACTGGGAGATCCCAGGTTAAAGACCAAGTCGATGCACCTGTGTCCTTGGGTAAGGCATTAATCCTCATTACCAAGTCCCTCAGAGATGACTTCAAGCTGTCGATCCCCAGGTTGCTTACTCACAAGCATAGAAATGCTTTCTTAGCAGTCAGGTAAAAACTAGGCGTTGTGGCGAGCGCCTGTAATCCAGCTAACAATGGAAGTTACAAACTGATTCAGCCAAGGACGCAGGTGCAAAACTGCGCACGTCTTTCGGATGGTGACATTTAAAGGTCGGTCCCCATACATAAATAATTATATCTGATTGATACACGTCTGTAAAAAGCCTCTTAAAGGATGTATTGGAAGGAAGAGTGGAAGGAAGTAGACCTAGAGGGAGACCCAGAATCAGCTGGGAAGAGAATGTCAAGAACTGGAGTGGACTATAAAACTGCAAGAGTGCACCAGAATGGCAGAAGAAAGAGTGAAATGGAGAGATGTTGCAATCAACCTCCGAACCGGGAGAAGATACTCAGATAGATAGAAAAACCCAATACACACACACACACACACAGGTTTAAAAAAAAAAATTAAACCAACCAACCAAACATTACTCTTACCCTGTCTAAATGCCAGCCAGCCCCAGGGCCCGAGTTATCATGACCAACATCAATCCTCGAGAGAGGGCTCAGCATTGATCCGATCTCTGCTGAACAGACAGAGGTCCGCCCTCTATCGAAGTTACCCTCAAGCCAGACCTTACCGCTCGTCTCTTCTCCATCCTTACCGCCGTACATGACGACGTAGACGCGGGCGTCTGTACCAGCCTGCCGCTTGTCGCTAGTGGTGATGCGTATCTCATATGGGATGCCTGTGAAAAAGAGACAGTCAAGGAGTAGTGGTGGTTATTTTACCTGACTGCTATTAAAGAAAGCATAAATGCTTGCGAGTAAGCAACCAGAACTTAAGGTCCTCTCCTAGAGACCTGGTAATGAGGATTAATGCCTTATCAAAGGGCACTAGCCCATCGCCTTGGTTTCGAACCCGGGTCACCAGATTACAAGCTTAGACCACTGCTCTACCAACTAAGCTATCGTGCTCGAATCTTCAGATTGATTCTATATTATTGTTTTCAAGGTATGAAATAGCATGTAAACATATTCTCAATTTTGTGCATTGCTTTGGTGAAAAATTGACACATATTCAATAATTCTTTCATAAAAGTACATAAACCATGTGATTTCTTTTTTCTCTAGACATTTGATATTATAAATACTAAACAGGCATCTGAATAAGTACACTACACAATCGTAATGTAAAATTCTTTTAAACTTTTCAGACGATTCCCCAAAATAATTGACAGATGATAGATACATGTATCACGCTTATTGAAATCACAATATACCTTCAAACATTATTAATTGATTTTATTTGTTTTAAATTGTTTACATACATAACATTTATATAAAGATTGACAAAAATCACCAATGTTGATCATCCCATAACTTTTACCATTCTTATAACCTTTAAAGCCCCTCTGTACTAGTTTGACCAGGGGGAATAGACCTCCCTGTATGGTCACTGACAGGTGGTTATCTCATCAAATCAGCTCTCAATTAACATAAGAAAAAGGGGATCATGGGGGACTAACAGGCATCAATTAGTTACTGTTTGCCATAAAGAGGGCACAAATAGCTTTAAGTAGTGCAGTGGGGCTTTAATACAACCGACTATTGCTCTGAAGTTGATCACTAATGCTCCTCAAAACAGCAACTTGATATACCTTTTGACCCCTGACCTCCGAAGTAGAGCTCCCTCGTGATGAGGCCGTCATCTTCGTCTCTAGCGAGCCATCGTCCGCAGGGGAACTCATAGGTTGCATTCAGCTCTAGGTCATCTATGATGATCTGGAGAATAGAGACAGGGGGATGTTTCACAAAGATCATAAGTTGAACTTTTTTATTTTCATTTTATTTTATTTCATTTTTCTACTCAAATATCCACAAATTAAATATATAAACCATACAGTAATAAAATATATAATAGAACAAATGAATACAAGTATACAAGTAACGAAATTTTTCATTTTTCCACTCAAATATCCACAAATTAAATATATAAACCATACAGTAATAAAATATATAATAGAACAAATGAATACAAGTATACAAGTAACGAAATACTGACAAGTATGTTCGTAATCATATAAGTTTACAGAATACATTTAAGTTTGAGAATAAGACAAAATATTTCAAAATTATGGAAAGCTGTAAGTATCTCTGAAAATATTTTGTAATAGTTATTTTAAAAGGCATAAAATGTTGATTCAAATCATTCATATTTTCTATTATCAAGGAGATTTCATGTTCTTGATGTGGAATTTATGAGAAATCTAAAATACTTGAATCTGGACTTGAATAAAAGTCCTGGTCCTTACCTTGTCCAGGAACCAAGCAGGACCAGGTCCTGTGTTGTCATGGCCTATCCTGACTTTCTGCAATGGTCCAAGAGCAATGGAGTCGATTACGAACTCATCCTCCCTACAAAACAAGGAATCAAACACTCATTACAATGGAAGTTGCTTTACATGGAAGAGATAAACACACAAATATAATATGTACATATTCTATAATTATTGTAAAAAAAAATTGGACATTGTATTTTATTTTACTTGGATTTTTTGTTGACTCCCTCAGTCTGTTTGTAATTTGTATATGTTTTTTGAATATTTAAATTCAGTAACAATTCAACCATAAGGGTTGCGAGTATTGAATAAAATAAATCTTGAATCTTATATAGAAAGACGTATTTGAGCATGGAGAGAATGAATGAGAAAATGGAAGGGAATAGGAAAGTGAAAAGAAATTAATATAAGTTGCACGAAGGAGAGAAAAAGGGAGATGGATCGAAAGAGGAGGGAGAGGGGCGGGAGTGAAAATGTCAAGAGGTACAAAGAGACAGAAACAATGTTTCAATATATCTACGTTTCCTTACTTTCCCTTCTCGAAATTGTTCTTAGAGTTGTCCAGTTTGTGCTCCCCGGAATCCCCACCTTCTCCAAACACAGTGATGAAAACGTTTGCGTCTGTCCCTGCGTTACGCTTGCTGGCTGTGAACACATGGACCTTATACTTGTGAGCTGAAAAAGAAATAACAATTTAGCGTTTACATTTACAAGTAAAAAAAGTATTGATAGTTCAAGTGTTAGAAATACATGAAAGATATTGTGTCTTTTTTCTTGAATTTATCTATATGTCGTGGCCGAAAATTACACTGAATGTTCAAGATTACAAATAAATGTCATTTGCCAAACAATTTTGGCAGAAAATGTATACTGGCTGAGTAATGAGCATAGAAAGATTAGGAAATCAAGGTTGGTAGCCCCGATACCATTTGTGTAGTCCCATATACATCTTTCTGTGTACAGTGTTTTTTCCCCTTCCAAGACTGGGCCAAATTTATTATGATTTTGATGACTCCAGAACTTTGCAGTACACACCAATACTTAAATGCTACGTGATCAACTTTTTCTGATCCATTCCACACCTTTTCTTTCACATGCAATCGGATGACCAGAACTCAACTTTATCTTTAAGTCCAACTTATAAATACGTTCAACTTAGGATCTATGTAAAACACACCCTTACCTTTTCTGACAGCTAATGGATCTCTGCTTCCAATGAGGTCTCTGCAGATCTTCCCATCGGCTTCATCCTTAGCGAGCCACTGGCTGCAGGGGAAGTAGAACTTTCCCCTCTTAGGGTTGTTAGTGTCGGTCACGACCACCCTGTCCAGGAACCAGCCGGGGCCAAATCCAGTATTGTCATGCTCAATTCTAAAGTGGGAAATAAATCGTAATATAAGGAAGAAATCGTGATGAATAAAAAGTGATTCTTGGCAAGCCACTGGCTGGAGGAGAAGTAGAACTTGCCTCTGTTAGGGTTGTTGGTGTCGGTCACGACCACTCGGTCCAGGAACCAGCCGGGCCCGAACCCAGTATTGTCATGCTCAATTCTAAGTGGGAAATAAATTGTGATATAAGAAAGAAATCGTGATGAATAAAAAGTGATTCTTGGCAAGCCACTGGTTGCAGTCACTGGTCACTGGTTGCAGGGGAAGTAGAACTTTCCTCTCTTAGAGTTGTTGGTGTCGGTGACGACCACCCGGTCAAGGAACCAGCCAGGCCCGAACCCAGTATTGTCATGTTCAATTCTAAGTGGAAAATAAATTGTAATACAGTGAACCTGTCTATAGGGACCGTCCAAGGGAAACACAAAAAGTGGTCTTTGTAAACAGGTTCCTTTAGTAAATGTTTCGATGAGATTCCATTTTCAAGGGAAACAAAAAATTACAGTTGTCTTTGTAAACAGGTGGTCCTTGTGGACAGCCTGTGGTCACTAAAGCAGGTTTGACTGTATAGGAAATCGTGATGAATGAAAATTGATTATAATATCAAAATGGTGAAAATGGTTATTGAGGAGCAGATAGGGCTTAATATTAATGCAGAATGTGAAGTACCCATGTGGGGATTAGCTACGGCGGTGTTCTAAGGTTCATATAAGCCTTTAGTGTTCTCTGGATCCACCTCTACTCAGAGTCGTAGGGTAAGGGATAGCAAGACGGTGAATTCTCCCCTTTTACGTTAGAATGTACAGAATGACTTAGTTATTAGAGACATTTTTGGATTGTTGCTAAAAAGCCAAATTGATCTGAGGGTATGAAAAATCCACATGAATTTTTCACATACAATGCATTTAGAGACATGTACATATTTATGGCCCAAAAAAAGAAAAACAAATAAATAATGTCTCTCTCTCTAAGTGCCATATCGTTTGACTTTGGCGATCATGCTGTTCCACAACCCTCGGCTCCTAGCCTTCTGTATTAGTACCACTCCCAGTTCTTTCACTCCTCTCTCTTCCAACAATTTCTGCAGACTGTCCATCCAAAGTATCCTCCTTCTTCCCCTACTCCTTCTTCCCACAATTTTCCCTGTCAAAGCAAGGTTCTCTAGGCCTTCTTTACGTGTAATGTGACCCATGAACTTCAACTGCCTAATCAACATCTCACGTATCATTTTCCTTTGCACTCCAGCTCGTGTAAGAACTTCCTCATTACTAAGTTTGTCAGTCCAGGGGATTTTCATCATTCTTCTTAGAAACCACATTTCGCAACTTTCCAAACGCTTTTTAGTATCAGAGGCTAAAGTCCATGTTTCACTACCATACATAAGTACTGGGTAGATGTAACAATTCAATATCCTTATTCTGGTCCTCATACACATTGTTCGATTTGTCAGAATTTTGCCTAACTTTGAAAATGCAGATTTAGCGAGAGCTATCCTTCTCTTGATCTCTGTCTCGCATCTGGCATCCTCGGTAATCATGCTGCCGAGGTAGTTAAATGAGGAGACTTGTTTAATAGTCTGTTCTTTCAGTTTCAAGTTACATTTTGGACTGCTCTTCTTGGATACCACCAGGCACTTTGTCTTGGTATAGTTGATCCCTAGTCCCATTCTCTCACTTTCTTTTACAACTACATTCAGGAGTCTTTGGAGATCTTTCTCTGATTCAGAAAATAAAACAGTGTCATCAGCATATCTAATATTTGTGATTGAATGACCACCCACTTGTATCCCATTTTCATCTTCCAATTCTCTTAGAATGATTTCACTATACATATTGAACAGGTCTGGCGACATAACACAACCCTGTCTGACTCCCCGTCTGATGTTGATATATTCACTACACTCTCCTTCTACCCTGATGCATGCAAACTGATTCCAATATAGACTTTGTAGCAGTCTTAGATCTTTCCTATATATATCAAGCTTTTTCAGCTCTTCAAAAAGTTCTGAATGTCTTACTTTATCAAAAGCCTTTGAATAATCAATAAAACACATGTACACATCCTTTTGCATTTCGACTGCTCTCTCCGTTTTATTTCTAACCACAAATATTGCATTTCTTGTGCCCGCATCCTTTACAAAACCAAATTGTTCCCTTCCGACCATGGGAGTTATGTTTCTTCTTGCTCTCAAAAGCAGAATCCTCAAAATAATCTTAGTGATATGGCAAATAAGGCTGATTGTCCTGTATTGCTCACAATCCACGGCTCCCGGTTTCTTTGGGAGAGTAATGAAAATGGATCTGCCCAATTCATCTGGAAATGTTCCGTCATCATATATTTTGTTGATAATTTCTGTTAATCTATCAACACCATATTCCTCTAATGCTTCAAACATTTCAGTGACCACACCATCTGGTCCAGCTGCTTTGTTTTTCTTCATCTTTGACATTGCCCAACGGACTTCAGATTTAAGAATTTTCTCCCCTTTGACTTCATCTGCAAAACTTGGCATTGCTTCCCTACTATCCTCAAAAAGTTCGCCAATGTATTGCGTCCACCTACTCATTTTGTCCTTCATTTCAAACAGGATTGACCCATCTTTTCCTTTGATACAGCCAGGGTTTGAACAACCAGACTTTTTATTTGAAATCTCATTTATTCTTTGGTAAACATTACTATTCTTATCGAATTGATTTTCAATTTCTACACATTGTTCGTTTAGCCAGCTCTCTTTTGCCTCATTACATTTTTGCCAATTTGTTTGTCTAGGTCCCTATATTTCTTGCATTGTCTATTTCCAATTTTCTGTCTATCTTTCATCATTAAAAGAATCTCCTCTGTCATCCATTTGTTCCTTCTTTTTCTCTCTTTCGTCGGCACATACTCTTCCGCTGTTTCTACCAGAATATTTCTCATCGTCTCCCACGTGTTTTCTTCACCTTCATCTATGAGCAACTCAAACCTATTCTTTACTTGTACAGTAAATTCTTGACGTATGTCCGGTTTACTCAACTGTTTAAAATCCAATATTTTCACAACTTTTGGTCTCTTGAGTTTCTTTAATTTGCACTGTAGTGTACATATCACCGGCACATGATCACTTCCGCAGTCAGCTCCTGGATACGTTTTTGATTGTTTCACTGCTCTTTTAAATCTACTATTTATGGCAATATAGTCTATCTGGTTTCTGACGATGTCGCCAGGACTCTTCCAAGTGTATACTCGTCTAGGGTGTTCTTTGAACCAAGTATTAGTGATGACCATGTTCTCCCCCTCACACCACTGAACCCATCTGTCCCCTCGTTCATTCCTTTCACCAATTCCATGCGGACCTACTACTTTACCCTCTGTACCTTGACCGACTTTAGCGTTCAGGTCTCCCAGGACAATGACAATGTCATTCGATTTGCACTGAGATTTAGCTTTATCTAAGGAATCATAAAAGGTGTCAATAACTTCGTCAGCACTATCTGCCGTTGGTGCATAAACCACTATGATTGAGATGTTAAAAGGGTGTCCCTGCAGTTTCACTAGGAGCACCCTATCACTTACACACCAGTGTCCCAACACACTCTTTGAGATATCTGGATCCAGCAGTAACCCCACACCTCTTTCATGCTTTTCACCTCCTGCATAAATCAATCTGTACTCATCTATCACAAACTCGCCGTTATTCAGGCATCTTGTTTCATTTAGTCCTAATATGTTGACATTTAGCCTCATCATCTCTTGTTTAACATTTTCCAGCTTGCCGCTCTGATACAGTGTTCTCACATTCCATGTTCCAACTCTGATGGTATTCCTATTGCGAACAGTAGCTGGCTGACGGTCGGGGCCCACCTGTCGCCCATGGGACACCCTACCGGGCGAGGTGCTTGTACCTTGAGGTAGACAAGCCCCCTTCACGCCTTTGGCTTTTGCTTTAGAGTTGTGGTTCATCATGATTGTTCTTGGAAAAAAAAATAGTGAAGTGGTTTTCCGTTGCCTTCTTCACCGCAGTAGTTAGCCGTATCTGGGATTATCCAGCACGCCAGTCATTATCAGAGGTTCACCGTTGTCCTAAAAGGATCTTCCGCCGAAACACTCCTACTGCATCGCTGCTGCCCAATGCAGAGCAAGCTAGGCTTATTTAAAGGCGGCCTAAACTCGCCTTCCCAATTCAACGTCTTAGGGGATGCAAGTTTTTATTGGTCCTACTGGTGCCACCCAGTACCACCACCAGCCCCCTGATGTTGAATGGTCCCCTTTTAGTCGCCTTTTACGACACGCAGAGGATACGTGGGGGGTATTCTTGACAGGCCCACCCCACCCATAATGTACATACCAGTAAAAATATATGTTCAATTAAATAATCATTATATTCACAAGGATACATGTAATAACATGTTTTGAATACTGGATACAGAAGCAATTATCGTAAATGGAATTTAAAATAACCAAGTTTTATTTAATTAAAGTATCAGATTACGAAGTGTCCAAGCAATAAACAGACACAGACAGACATTATTAATCAATATTGTTCTCAAACACGGCCTAGATTCAGAGCTATAGTGTATGTGAGAAAGATATTGAACTGAGGCTCTCCTCCCCATCTCGATAAAAAATAGGTTTGACTGAGTCTGGAGCAATCAAGGATAGAAGAGGGCATGGTTGTGTTAGTGAGAAATGGTGGGTGAGTTTTGACTAAGAGTGGTAGTCTTGATAGTTCCAGACCTTCTCAAACTGGGTAGGAAGCTGCATTTTAAACTCAGTTTTTATTATATCCCTTGTCATAAGATTGTTGCATTAGGAGTGTACACAACAAGAAAAAGAAGTGTTTTACTAGAAAAGACATTTCCTGCCGAATAGTTCATTTTTTATTGCTGACGTCACAAATAGTTCACCTTTTCCTGGTAAAAAGTGAACTATTCGCTTTCCCGGCACCCCCTTCCCAAACTGGCATAATTCAGCGAGCGTATGGGATTTCAAATGCCTCCAGCGGGCAACTCCTGCGGTGTCACGGCGCTCACGCCGTGGATTTAAGCTGAGCCGCAGTTACTGCCCTACACTATACTGCAGTACCTGTATAACGCCAGCTTAACATATTTACATCCTTCAATATTTCATTTGAGTGGTGTCATTTTCTTTTATATCATTTTTTTAATGTGATTTTAATGTGAGTACGGTACATGTTATTACAGAAGTGTCCAAGGAATGATACAGGTGGAAGGGATATAAAACAAAATATACAAGACTCAATGACTCATTCTAAAACAAGCTAAAACTATTTGCACTCAGGAACATCAATAGGATAATACTGTTTGATGTTCCTTCGATGGGAATAGTTTTAGCTAGATCCTAGAGCATCATTGTATACTTGTATACTATTAGTGAAAAATATTCGGAGCTCTGGCAGAGATTTGTTTTTAATAGTGAAATTATATTTTATCACGTGACCACAAATTGACCAATCATGTATTTAGAAAAGTCATGAATATTCATAGAAGGGATATAACATAAAGTATTACCTTATTCTCTTGAGAGGACCCACATTGTTGCATTTTAGTTGGAAGATATCACTGGTCCCTCTCTCAAACGGGTTAGTCCCTGGTTTGGTAGGTAGCTGCATCTTCTTACTCGTACCTCGGATACCATACAGAGTGATGTACGCGTTGGAGTCCGTCCCCGCCCCTTTCCTGTCTCCGGTCACCGTGACGACCTCATACACTGAAACATAAGTAATAAATTGAGGGGTCAGTGACACAAAGACGTAACTCCATATTTTGCCAAAATTAGTATTTTATATCAAAATGTTTAGAAAAATGTTCCAGGAAACACAAAGACTTAACTCAACCCAACACCCCCATTGAAGTCAATGGCTAGTGAAACATAGACTTAATTCCTTAAGGCCCAAGTGCTCAGTGTCACATAACCACTTTTTCTCAAAATAGCCAAGATGGAGTTACGTCTTTGTGTCACTGACCCCTCCAAATGTGTTTTATCATATTTCTTTATGTATAATATATATTTCAGTAATAAATGTGTTTGATCATGATATTTATTCATGTATAATATATATATTTAAGTAATAAATGGTAATGATGTAAATGACTTCAATGGATGATTTTAATTCTGATATGTTATTGTTCAAGATTTGGAAATTGACTTTGTCGACAGAATAATGCAAAACTTTATTTATTGCAATAAATAAGCACATACCGGTAGCTCAATATCTCCTCATTAACAAGTCCCTCTGAGAGGACATGAAGCCGTTCCTCCCCTGGTTGCTTCCTTACAAGTATACACATGCTTTCTTAGCAGTCAGGTAAAACAATTAACAAACAAACCAATGCTTTGTGATATCAATCTGTACAGTTAATTAACTTTTGAATATTCATGAAGTATAAGCTGTTCTCATGCAGTCCTAACCAACAACATTAACTAAAACAGAATTGAACAATCATAACGGCATATACATTTAACAACTAAATCATTCATACCCCTTGTAAATTTAATGTTTTTTGTGTCTTGTGAAACTCAAGAATGAAAGGTGAAATGGTTGAATTCGGACTTTTGTTAAATACTGTTAGATGTTATTTTAATACATCACATTATCGAGAAACATAAATCAGGACAAATCAATTTTTCACGCACTTACAACAATACAAAACTTGATAAAGGGAGTGAATAATTTAGTTTTTAAAGCCTGTCGCACTAGTTTGGCTGTGTGGTCGCTGACAGGTGATTATCTCATCAACTCAGCTCTCCATTAACTTAGGAAAACTAGATGGAATTCGACTGCGCGCAGTCGAAAATGATGCCTCCGTCATAGAGCAATTTTAAAAACCAAAACAGAAGTAATTTTTCGAATTCAAGTTCAATTGTAATCCATTTACAGGTTCTCAGAATTACAATCTTGTGATTACAAGCAATTTCTCATATACATATATGACCCTTTGATCTTTGACCTCATGACCCTAAAATCTACTCAGTTCATTGGCTCTGCAATATTTCCTGAGTTAGATAGTAATCCATCTGTCAGTTCTAATGACAATGCGTTCACAAGCTATTTTTACATACATAATGAGCCCATGACCTTTGACCTCATGACCCCAAAATCTAATCAGTTCGTTGGCTCTGCAATTAACATACATGACCTAAGTTTGGCAGCAATCCATCTATCGGTTCTTGAGATAACGCGATCACGAGCTGTTTTTGCATACATAATGTGCGCTGTGGCCTTTGAACTTTGACCTCGTGACCCCAAAATCTAATCAGTTCATTGGCTCTGCAAGATACATACATGACCAAAGTTTGGCAGGAATCCATCAATCGGTTCTTCAGATAACGCGATCACAAGCTGTTTTCGCATACATAATGAGCCCTGTGACCTTTGATCTTTGACCTCATGACCCCAAAATCTAATCAGTTCATTTGCTCTGCAAGATACATACATTACCAAAGTTTGGCAGGAATCCATCAATCGGTTCTTCAGATAACGCGATCACGAGCTGTTTTCGCATACATAATGAGCCCTGTGACCTTTGACCTTTGACCTCATGACCCCAAAATCTAATCAGTTCATTGGCTCTGCAAGATACATACATGACCAAAGTTTGGCAGGAATCCATCAATCGGTTCTTCAGATAACGCGATCACGAGAACGGGACGTACGTACGTACAGACGTACGTACGTACGTACAGACGTACGGACGGACAACCCGAAAACATAATGCCTCCGGCTACTTCGTAACGGAGGCATAAAAAGGATCATGAGGGACTAACAGGTACCGCTTAGGCATGGTTTTCTATATAGAGGAAGCTACAAGTAGTGCAGTGGGGCTTTAAGTGAATGTAGCAGTCACATGGGTTGATTAGGATTAAATGCTCACCAGTCCTCCCATATTTCTTAGCGTCCAATGCCTTCAGTTCTCTGCTGAGCTGACAATCACTCTCAAACAATGACAGCCACTGACTGCATGGAAAGATCCAAGTCTTCTTGCTTGTGAGCTGCGTGACTTCAATAGACTCTAACAACCAGCCCTGCTTCTTCTCTAGACCATCATGCTAAAAGAAATAATATGAGACATATCATAATGGTAAATTACTTCTCACAGGGTGTTTGAGGTACATGTAGTGATTGACAGTTTATCTACTCAAGACTACACAGAAAGATACAAGTCTTCTCTAGAGTCTAAAAACCTACCCTGCTTCTTGTTTAGACCATCATGCTAAATGAAATGAATTATTTGAGGTATTTGCCATGACAGGAACAAGACGAAAGCTTCTGAATAATATAAGAGGTCGACAGCTGAGCTTCTTGGGTCATGTTATACGGAAGAATGGTTTGAAAAATCTTGCACCGACTGGAAGAATAGAGGGGAGAAGGAGTAGGGGTAGAAGGAGGATTCTGTGGATGAGTAGCTTAAGGAGTGGGATTTCTGAAAGTGGAATTGATCTCAGGGAGAATGAATTACTTCATAGAATATGGGACAGAGAGTTGTGGCATTCCATGGTCGCCCGCTTCTCAGGACATGGCACGTAAAGAAGAAGAAGAAGACATCACTTACCTCAATGGTCAGAGACTTCAATTCACCTAGGTCCTGGCTCTTGATCTTGAAGGTCTTGGTCGAGTTGCGGCTGAATTTGACCGACGGCAGTCCGGAGTTTGTCTTAGACTGTTTGTTCTTTGATGTGTTGGTTAGTTTTCTCTTTGGCATTTTGCCCTTGCTGCCTTTGAGCTGTATGATGACCTGTTAATGACAGCGACAATGACAATCTCAATAACAACCACAATGACAACCTCAGAAACAAATGATTATCTCAATGACAATGACACAAACAATGACAACATCAATTGCAAAGAACATGAATCTGGTTTCATTCAAGGCTATGTTATTTCCAAATTAGGCAACTGTTTTTTACATTGAATTCTGTCTCATGAAATGGTACTGCATTCGTGTAAGAGTCTTTGATAACATTTTGCATACAGCTGAACAAGAATAATCATTCTAAGACAGTATAAGATCAAACTATGATTATGTATATGGTTCGATCCCTGGCATGGCACTAATGTCCTTTGGCATTAATCTACATTTGCCACTCCGTACCCAGGAGAGAAATGGGGGCCTGATAGGATGACAAAAGCCTTTGTGTTTGTTATTTCCATATGCCCTCACGGTGACCATATGGTAGGAATACTCCCCAGGGAGTGGAGATGGTACAAATTGTGCATGAATGAATCATGTGACTGAGGTAATAATATCTGCAAAGCGCTTAGAGACTGTATTTCGTATTAAGCACTGCATATATCCAGATTATTAATATTTTCATTACTAATTTCTTAAGTGAAAATAATACTTACAGTTGCTGTTGTGCCACAATTCTTCTTGTCGCCAGTTTGAACTTTGACCTGATAGGTCACCTCAGGTCCCGACCCCTTGGGTCTGCCGTTGCCAAGACGACTGCTTGCACTCTGCGGTCTCTTTTTCTGGAGATATGAAAGTGAGAAAACCATTAGCACATACTGTTAAACCTGCTTTAGCAACCACCTGTCTGTTTATATTGACCACCTGTCTATATAGACCACATTTTTTGTTTCCCTTGAATATGGTTTCTCATTGGAACTTGTACTATAGGAACCTGTACATGAAGACCACCTGCCTATAAACACCACTTTTTATGTTTATGGATAAAAGAAGAAATGAAGTAATGCCCAAATTAGTGAATAAATATATTAATTGATAATTATGCTAAGATAGACAACTACAAAAATTCATCCATCCATCCATATATACACACATTAAATAAATGAATGAATAAATTAATTGATTAATAATTATGCATAAGATAGATAACTACAAAAATTCATCCATCCATCCATATATACACACATTAATTCCTTGAAATGCTAGAGCGCCCTAATGGCAGCTGTGCTAATGCCAGGGTAATAATCGAGAGCGCCAGGAGTGTCAAAGTCTGACAGACATGAGCGCTATACAAGAACCCACTATTATTATGATTATTAAAGCCCCACTGTCCTACTTGTAGCTACTTGCTCCCTCTATATAGAAAACTTCCCCAATCAGTGCCTGTTGGTCCCCCATGATCCTCTTTTTCTTATGTTAGTTGAGAGCTGAGTTAATGAGATAGCCACCTGTCAGTGACCTCACTGTGTGGTCTAATCCCTTCTGGCCCAGTAGTATTGGTGGTCTTTAAATGAATAAATAAATATATAAATTAATAATTACTTACCATTCCTGGCGGGGGTTTTGGCAGCTGCACACCAAACTTCTTGGCATAGTACTCTGTGAGGTGTGGGTCGCTGAAGGAGTTGTATTCAGGCAGCGCTATCTTACGGCCGTTCTCTACCCGGGGGTAGACAACTGCTCGCATTCTTGCATCGGAACTCAGTGTGTCTAATCTTCTTGCTGCAATGGAAATTAATATATTCACAAGAATTTTATGGAAATAATAAAGTTCCATTATTACTTGACAAATCAATTGTAACTGTATTTTATGTTTGAAATATGTAATGAGTGTTTTATTTGTACACATGATCAATTCAGCCATTGGGCTGCGACACATGTTTTTTTAATAAACCTTGATTCAATTCAATTAAAAAAACATGCAGCGTATTAGAGTTTAAATGTACAAGTATACAGAAAAATGTGAATATAAACTTGATATGTTCTCTTTGAAAAAAATAGGTGAACTAACAACATACATGCACATGTACCTCCAAAGAAACTGCTAAATTTGAGAAGCACCTTACAAATTTTGAAGATAATCCTCAAAATATTATAAATGGCACCACAATAAATCTCAATTTTTTTTCTTTAAAATCTTCAAAATGACACCAACAAAAGGTATCAAGAATTGTTTTCACAAAACAATTTTGATCATTTACAACTTTTGTCATCATTTCTTTTCATTGACCTACAGACCACATTGTTCATTCCTGTGACATTTTGGGAGGAAAAGTTACTGTTACTGTTACAGTGTTACTATTTTGAATTAAAGCAGTTACACTGTCACTGTTACTGTTACAGTTACTGATTTGAAGTAAAGCTGTTACACGGTCGCTGTTTCTGTTACACTGTTACTGAATTTAAGTAAAGCTGTTACACTGTCACTGAATTTAAGTAAAGCTGTTACACTGTCGCTGTTTCTGCTACACTGTTACTGATTTGAAGAAAAGCTGTCACTGTTACTGAATTTAAGTAAAGCTGTTACACTGTCACTGTTACTGATTTGAAGTAAATCTGTTACACTATCACTGTTACTGATTTTAAGTGAAGCAATATGTCACTGTTACTGATTTAAGTTAAAGCTGTTACACTATCATCATTACTGATTTGAAGTAAAGCTGTTACACTGTCACTGTTACTGATTTGAAGTAAAGCTGTTACACTGTCACTGTTACTGATTTGAAGTAAAGCTGTTACACTGTCACTGTTACTGATTTGAAGTAAGCTGTTACACTGTCACTGTTACTGATTTGAAGTAAAGCTGTTACACTGTCACTGTTACTGATTTGAAGTAAAGCTGTTACACTGTCACTATTACTGATTTGAAGTAAAGCTGTTACACTGTCACTGTAACTGATTTCAAGTAAAGCAATATGTCACTGTTACTGATTTAAATTAAAGCAGTTACACTGTCACTGTTTTGAATTAAAGCTGAAATACACTGTCACTGTTATACTGTTACTGATTTCAAGTAAAGCTAATTACACTGTCGCTGTTACTGCAACTATTTTAACAAGTTTCTTACCAGCATAGGGCGCTATTCTGCTCATATGACTATCGTTGCTTGTGTGACGTAACGACACGTTGAACTTTCGTTGCTGCTTGGTGAAATCGTTGGATCGGGCGTCGCGCCAGTTTGGCTTGCCACCCACGCTAGGCCTCTTCATGGGTGCTGCAATGAACAAATCATATTAGAAAAGTGAGTTTCGATACACAATGACCTCAGAAAGAAGATAAATACATGTACTGTATTTACCGGCATAAAGGCCGCAGTATTTTTGGAAGAAAAAATATATGGGTGCGGTCTTATAGCCACAAGAGTAAAAAATTACACAAGACAAAACCATTGAATCAGCACGAATTTGTACATTTGGGACTACAATGAATGGTACTGGACATTTCTAGAATAACTGCTAGAATAATACTTGTCTTACCGACAATTTTACATGAAGGGCAAACTTCGGTTTAATCTAGATCTAAGTTTGTGCCATCGCTAAAGCAATCTGCGGCCGGAGAGGGCAGTATTTATTTGTTTTTGTCTAAGAAATGTCAAAATCGGGGGTGCGGCCTTAACGCTGGCAAATACGGTTGTAATGCTGATGACATTACCATGGGTAAATAAGACAATCATTACTGGTACCATTTATAATCATAACCATCATCATCATTACGAATGTCAGCATCATCATTATCACCAGCATCACTATCATCATCATTTTGTTAAACATCATCATGCTCATCATCATCATCATTGTCAATGTCATCATCACCACTATGATATTCACCCTCACCATCATCATCATCACCATCATCATCATCATCCTCATCATGAATATCACCCTAGAGGAGGCGCGATAGCTCAGTCAGTAGAGCAGTGGTCTCGTAATCCGTTGACCCCGGTTTGAAACAAAGGTGATGTGCTAGTGCCCTTTGGTATGGCATTAATCCTCATTAGCAGGTCCCTCAGAGAGGACCTAAAGCCGTCGGCCGTCGGGTTGCTAACTTACAAGCATTTATGCATTTTTAGCAGTTAGGTAAAATAACCACCACCATTCATTCATTCATTCATTCATCCCTATCATAACCATCATCACCATCACGATCGCCATCATCATCACCATCATCATCAATAATGTCATCATCACCATCATGATCTCCATGATTGTAGGAACAAAAGAAACTACATTGTACATATACAACAGTTGATTACCTGAATGTGGTCTTGGTCTTGGCCTATCCACAGCAAATGGGGGGTGTGGCTCTCTTGTAGGAACAGGTCTAGCCCAGGTAGGGTTCTGGACCATGCTGGACCTGACTGCTTCGGAGTTGTGCATCCTGGCCCCGCCCCTGTCCTACCCTATCACTGCACAGACAATTACAAGGAGGGAAAGTGAAACAAAAATTTTGACAGGGGAAAAAATTACTTTAACAATTTTGGGGGCTACTTTTCAAGCTTGCTTGCATGAAAATAACACTCTTTAATTTGTCTTGCATTGAACTCTATAAATTTGGGGGGCTCTTTTAAGATTTGCGTGTGTTAATTCACCCTGAGCCCTGTGTATTTTTTTCCCTGGAGTTCAAGGATTGACATACAAAATGGTCTGATTTCATGCTTACCATTAATATATTTTACTATTATTGTCAATATTATCATCCCTCTTTCCATAATGGAAATTACCTGTCTTGCCACCTTCAAAAGATCCCTCAAAACTCACCTTTTTTCCCCAATGATCTATGTGATATACATCCTGTACATTTTTGTCCTCTTTTCATATATTTGTATTGTAAGCGCTATGGTACTTTTGTTTTTAGCGCTCCTAAATATTTGATATTATTATTATTATCAAGCGATGTTATCATTATTATAATCATACTTATTCTCATCATTATCATTTTCATGACTATAATTGTTAGTATTATCATCATCAGTTCATCATAAACATTACTATTATCATCAATTTGACAGCTGGCTAAACAGGTGTATGTGTCTCCTCCTTCAGCCCCAGTATCTCTCAACCCATCTAATGTCCATCTAATATCCCGGTAACACACCTATCCAAACTACATGTAGCTCCAAAGACAAAAAGTTAAACAGCATGCATCATCGTCCTCCACTCCTACTTTCTCCTCCTCCCCATCCTGCTTCTCTCACATCTTCCTGTTATTCACCATCTCCTCCCCCTCTCCTCTGGCTTTTACATGAATATCTCCTTCACCCGATCTCTCTCTCTCTCTCTCTCTCTTCCTCCCTCTGTCTGTCTGTCTCTCTCTCTCCTCTCCCTCTGTCTGTCTGTCTCTGTCTCTCTCTCCCTCTGTCCCTCTCGCTCATCCAGTAATATATGGTCATTCTTCATTTTCAAATAGTATCTTTTTATGCCAAGGACCCACCATTTGGAACAAACTACCCCCTAAACTTAAACAGTGTGCATCTTTAAACAGTTTTAAGCATCATCTAAAACTTCACCTGATACAGCAAATTTGAATTTGACAAACGCAATTTTTATGTGTGTAATTACCATTGTAGTATTGTATATATTTTGTTTTTTTTTTTTTTTTTTTTTTTTTTTTATTGTGTGTACATTTTTAGGATCATCTACCTATAAGTTTTTGTAACTTTTTTGATGATCCAACCACTTCGTAATTTCCTTTAGTGTACTTTCCATTTTAGTGGTTTATCTACATGTATGTTTGCAAGAAACTATTGTATTCTTTGCCTTTGTATGTTTTTATGAAAGTGGTAAATAAATTCAATTCAATTCAGTAGTAATTTTAGCTGAATTACTTAAGCAAATCCATCTCAACTCTCTTCACACACACATCACCTTCCCTTTTCTCCCCAAATACTACTACTCTTTCCTCCCTTCTCCGGCCTCTCTCCATTTGACACCCCACCCCCACCGTCCCCTTCACACTGTGTTAAATAACACCAACCAATAACACGCCTGTCCAAACACAAAAGTAGCACACATCCCATGCACTCAAAGACCATCAAAACACAGGCCTCTTCCATTACGCACGCCAATAAGCCTCTCATGCTCCGTTACCATGGCGATAAAAGAGACGGCTGATTCCCAAACCAGCTTGCTATGAATGAGATGCTGCAGGAATGATGAGATACAAATTCATTCAACATTATATGTGCAAGGCTCAGATCAAGGGTACACTTAGATTGAACACTGGGAAATTGTTCAATTATCCAAAACCATGAGACCCAGAAACAAATTAGCATTTTTATATTACAAAGTATCATTTGGGGAAGCTCAAAACAAGGTTTCAGCTTCATTGAGTTCAAATTAAAGAATTTAGAGCAATTTTATGATGAAAAAAGGCCTATTTTCAGCACTTTTAATGTTACATTCAAAACATGCACGAATTGGTTACCAGATTTTTACTAATGGGATGCAAAACTTATGATTTGTTTTCATCTTGATGTAGAATCTATGTAATAATTAACATTTCTGTTGAGTTAATTCCTAGTATTTTACTTTCTTATTCTATTTACATGTGATACAATTTGTGTGATATGTACATCACTTTGGTGTCCTGCAAATTTCAAACTTTACTAACTGAAGAATGGTGTATAAATAATTGATTTATTTACAAGCTTGCAATGTTATAATGTTTAGTTTCACTTTATCTTTGATTTCCAATCAGATCATCTCATTCTGGGTCATGCATGGTTTTACAAATATTTAGATGTCTGTAAATGGAAAATGTTTGGTGTCCTGCAGTTATGTACATACCAGTGCACCAGAATCTATACAAAAACATATTGTATACTTTCAAAATGACAATGAAATGGTGTATATAGGTGAATGAAGAGCACTGATAACATTGGATTCTGCGTTTTAACTTGTATGTGTTATTTAATCAACAATGAATGTGGACACCGAGTTATGTACGTGACAGTTATGTACGTATTCCATGTTTTGTTTTTCCAATAAGACCACCTATATTTAGTTATTTGTCATGGTAAGGTAGTAAAAAATGTATAAGACATACAGTACACACATCTGATTTGGTGAGAAGAATATTACAAAATATTGCAGTTTGAACTTTTTCATGTCATGTACATAACTAAGACACAATTATGAAAAGACACCGAGTTATGTACGTTACTACCAATCAAAAATTTGAAATAATTATCATAAATAAATTTTATTCCATACAGCATGAATTGCACCCTTCTGCATTTTCATTTAAACAAACATTTATTGAATTTAAGGAACAAGAAGTTATTATTTGAATGTAAAACTACTTACTTTTGGTGTCCACAGTTATGTACGATTAAGTACAGAAATCTTACATTTCAGTCCTGTAATAGTAGTTTAAAAACTATTTACACATTGCAAATTATGTTTCATTCAGGAAACACATCATTCCTTCAAATGAAGTCGTTATCAAAACTAATGCAGAACCTTATCTGACAATGAGGCAAAGAGAAAGCATGTAGAGAATAAGATGTACTGTACATAACTTGGTGTCCACATTTGTTTTGGCCATATTCTAATTACTAAATTGAAAAAAGTTGATATGGCAATGGTTTTAAGTTTTGTTTACAGTATGTTTTAACATCTTATGTACTTTGTCAGAAAAAGTAAAATTATAAGGGAAATATCAGCATGAAGTGGACACCGAGTTATGTACGTAACATTTTTGATGATGTGATATTTAGCTACTGATTGCCACTTAACGGCAATTTGTTAAGGTCTGATTTTTTAGCTATATGTTGCATAATGTTTGCAGATTACAAAAATAATGTTGCCACAGTCTATAATTTACTTTTAAAATTCACCTCATATGTAACACTTTTGTGCCATTGATCAGAGCCCTGCACATATCCTATTTTAGTAACCATGATGCCTGATTTATTTTGAATCGTGCAAAATTGATGTACTGTATCATTATCGATCAATGCACTTTGAGAGTTTGATGAGAGTGAAGGCAGTGAAAAGCTTAGGTGATGAAATAATTTGTACCAAGGCACTTCACAAAAATGAATGTAATGACTTTGGTTACATTAGGTACAATTACATGTACATGTAGATTATTAATGTAAAGCCAATATTAGAGCACCACGTGTAAACCCCTCTATTTCTCTGACCTGGCGAACGCAACAAGAACACCAACCCACCATCCCTTCAATCCACTAATCGATCGTCATGACAACAGTGGAACACACCGGTGAATGCCATCGGCAATTAATCAATGAGGTACGCATCACGCTCTGTACAAGCAATCAGGCTCAAGATACTGAGGTACGATAATCATCATTGAATATTGCATGTATGTACCGGTATGTGTACAATAGTCCTAAAATAGCTTCTTCTCCCCCTGCGGATGATTTCAACATTTGTCCACACATCTTGTAATATTAAAGATACACCTGTAGTTCTATTAACTAGTACATACTGCATAGGGTACACTGTACATGATTTAATGTCTGTGTAACTAAAAAGGGGGCTGAAAATATTGACAGCCTACATGTATGTTCTTCTCTCTCCCTCTCTCTCACTATCTGTCTGTCTCTCTCTCTCTCCATCACACTCTCTCTCTTTCTCCTCTCTCTCTCTCTCTTTATCTCTCTCGCTATCTCTCTCTCTCTCTATCTCTCACTATTATATATATATATATCTCTCTCTCTCTCTCTCTCTCTCTATAACTCTCCTTCTCATTTTGTCTTTCTGTCTCTCTCTCTCTCTCTTTGGAGCATAGAACCTAGTCACCAATTTTAATTTGACTAACTGCATCCTGCTTAATTCTAATGCAATTTTAAGGCACAGTAGAATTACCCATCTAACTCTAAGTGATATTTGTTTTTCTGACCATGAAACAGTCAAATGAAAAGTTTGGGTAAGGGTTCAAGTTTTATAATAATATTGTAATACATGTAGCATGACAATTCTCAAGTACAGGGAGAAAGGAGTTCCAGGTTGTAGGGGGGGGGGGGTTGGGGGCAATAACTGGAAAGCCCTACATGTATGACTGTTAACTGGTTTATAGAAGGTAAACAATTGTATTACTATTGGCTGATCACGAGTGTATTATACATGTACATGGACGTGTGCAACTTTACAATGTAAGAGAGTCTACTGCCGTTACAGTGAGAATTGTAGGCCTACAGGCTATATCTACCCTAGAATAATTTCCATCAATAGAAAAATAAAACTCATTGATTATTGCTATGAATATTGATACTAATAGTACATTGTGCAGCTTGTATGCATGCACCGTATGTGATACTATACAAATAAATAAAAACATGTTTAATCGTATTAGTTTAATTAAAAACGAATACCCCTACCCATGAGATTGTTTTGTAATCATACAGAGCCTATCATTTTGGATTATTTTGTTCTATCCATTTACAGTTGAAAATTAAGCAGGTCTGTACATGTGCATGTACAATGTATGTACATGTATGTATATAGAAAGAAACAGAAAGAAAAAGAAAAAGAGAAAGAGAAAGAAAAAGAGAAACAGAAACAGAAAGAGAAAGAGAAAGGGAAAGGGATAGGAAAAGAAAAAGAGAGAAAAAAGAGGAGAAAGAGAAAGAGAAAGAAAAAGAGAAAGAGAAAGAGAAAGAGAAAGAAAAAGAGAAAGAGAAAGAGAAAATAAGAGGAGGAGAAAGGAAAAAAAATGAGAAAGAGAAATAGAAGTAGAAAGAGAATAGAAAGAGAAAAAGAAAGAGAAAGAGAAAGAAACAAAGAAAGATATAGAAAGAGAAAGAGGAGGAGAAAGAGAAATAAAAAAGAGAAAGAGAAATACATGTAGAAATAGAGAGAGAAATAGAAAGAGAAAGAGAAAGAGGGAAAGAGAAAGAGAAAAAAAGAGGAGGAGAAATAGAAAGAAGAATAGAAAGATAAATAGAAAGAGAAAGTGAAAGAAAGAAAAAGAGAAAGAGAAAGAGAAAGAGAAAGAGAAAGAGAAAGAGAAAGAGAAAGAGAAAGAAACAGAGAAAGAGAAATAGAAAGAGAAATAGAAAGAGAAAGTGAAAGAAAGAAAAAGAGAAAGAAAAAGAGAAAGAGAAAGAGAAAGAGAAAGAGAAAGAAACAGAGAAAGAGAAAGAGAAAGAGAAAGAGAAAGAGAAAGAGAAAGAAAAAGAGAAAGAGAAAGAAAAAGAGAAAGAGAAAGAGAAAGAGAATGAGAAATACAAAGAGAAAGATAAATACAAAGATAAATACAAAGAGAAATATAAAAGAAAGAGAAGAAGATATGGAAGGAGAAAGATGACTTTAAAAAAGAGCCCCCCAAAAAAGAAATAGAAACATAGACATGTACTACTAAAGGAGCCTGTACATAAAGACCACCTGCCTATAAAGACCATTTTGTTGTTTCCCTTGGGTGGTCTTTATAGACAGGTTTCACTGTATCTCAAGAGAATGAGAAAGTACCTTCTCTTTCCTTTTTTTACTTCTTTATCTGTAACTAAGGAGAGTGAAATTGGATGCCAGGCACAATCTACCTCATCAATTTCCCAAATTTACGCATGGCGAGAAAACAAATTGAAAGATACGAGACACCCCTTTCTACATGTACACACAAGGCTCGTCTTCATCAGCTCGAGATTGCCAAATATCCCGCTATTTTCAGACTCGGGATATTATCTTGATGCTAGAAATCGCGTCTTTACCAGACCGATACGCTCATCACAAACTAGCTCGAAAAAATCTCTCGATTGACGCATGCGCACTTCAGAGACCGACTGTACGACCTGCGTGCGGATTTAAGATTTTACTTGCGCTGTACAACGTAAACAGGTACCGGCTGTGCATGCATGCAGCGCAGGTTAGAGCATGTGACACGGAAAATCGGAAATCGTAGTGCATGATGGGATCGGGATATTTCCGAACTTCGGTGTGATGAGGACGGGCGCAAACTATCCCGCTATTTGGGAAGTAGCTGGATATTTTGCAAACTAGACCCAAGATTTCTTGGGATATTATCCCGACCAAATATCCCGCTTATTTCTACTTCGGGCTGATAAGAACACAAATTAGCTGGATGATTTGTGATCGGGATCTAGGTAAAAAAGCGGGATATTTGGCAATCTCGAGCTGATGAAGACAGGCCTACAGCGTACTCATAAATAACAGGCTGCTGCAATCATCCTGAAGTCTTAAGACGATTTAACGACAGTTTCAGTTGTACCCTTGAGCTAGAGGGAAGACGCACTGTAAACATCCCCCTGTCCACACACAACATTTTCCGTGATTAGTCATGATTAGCTATACCGTTTCGCGATAGTGATACCATTTCGCGATAGTTTTACGACCAAAATTGTAGGTGTGGACGCTCACTAACGATACGTCGTATAACGAAACTAGTCTAACGAAACGCAGGTTTGGGCATCGTTTCGAACTGAAACTCGATAAAGAATCACGCCTAATCACGGACATTTTGTGTGTGGACGGAACTAGTCTAACTGGGCGGGGCTTAACGTGACCTCGAGCGAAAGGAGATATGAGCTCTCATTTCTGCTTCCAGCTGACCGCTGCGCAGCCAGCTGATTATACATAAATATACTGCATGCATTGTTCCAGTGGCACAGTCAATGCAAATACTAGTACTAGTGGTGCTGCACATGTGTTTCTGTTTCGGTTTCGACTGCGCAGTAGCAAACTGCGCACCTATACGACGTTTCGTTATAGAGTTTCGGGATAACTTTTTTGTGTGTGTGGACACCCTGGAATTTATATGATGATTCTTTAGTGACGACGTTTCTTGTGTGTGGACATCCTGGAATTTATACGATGATTCTTTATACGACGTATCGTTATAGAGTTTCGGGATAAATTGTTTTGTGTGTGGACACGCTGTATGTCATTGTCAACCTTTCCTTGAGATAATAAGCCAGTTCAGGGTTGCAGTTAGACCGAAAGCTTCAGTCTCTCTAATCGTCGGTTGTTCCACTGAGACTACGTCTGGCTCCACTAGACCTCCGATTATAGAGACTGAAGTCTGGGGACCTCTTTCTGCGAGGGACTGTACGGAACCAATGGTTCGGTTCGGCAGGACCGCGATGAATGAGATATGCTACGAGATTTTCACTCTTTACATCCTCATACATGCAGTAATATTACAATAATTAGAGTCTAATTAAAAATAACATATATTTAGCTTATTTGACTTACGATAGGTTGCTCATTTAGATCCTAAATTAATGATTAATCCGAGAAAGTCTCGTCGTCAACATTATCCGTCTTACTCTTGGTTTTAGTTGATGAATATTCATTTTTTCTTTTCGAACGTCCAATAGCTACCGTAGCTACTACGTACGAGTCGGCCCGGCTTGACCAACGAACTCCCACGAAACGAGTGCTCTGATTGGCCATTGGCTATGTTTTGGTAGGTGGACCCGGAAATATATCAGCCGCCGGGTAATATTTCGAATGCATGAACGTACTGCTTCGCGGTTCTCAGATAAAAATTGGATAATTCATATAAGTAAGTCCGTAAATTATTTATTTAATATTAAGTTATCAAATTTTTATAACTGTAATTAGGACAAATGACATACCGACCTAATTTACATCTGATTTAGAAATCAGAAAATTAGATCTAAATAAAGAAAATCGGGGAGAAAATGTTTTGACATAAAAAGCTGCCATTGTTGGCTATAGCTACCCCCACGGTACGAGATCTCTGGGTTGCCATCTGTATTGGGGAATGACAACAAATGTCAGTTTTATTAAAGAAATGACCCAAATCAGATGGTTATTGCTGTCTAGGTTGCAGTATGCTGAGCATAAGCAGATAAAGATCATTGCAGAACAAATTGTGAAATATACGGAGACAAAATACTGGATACATGCTCATGAAAGTTATGTACAGTGTACCTAATCATTATTCATTCATGTACAAGCAGTGCACTCCATGATACACAGGATGAAGTATTCTTTGAAAAGTGGGAACAAAGGCTATTTATGTAGCACCTCCATCACTGTAGCAGTGATTATTTCAAAATGTACAAAGTAGGATCTCTTCATGTTTTGAAGATCTGTGAATTTGGGGGGTCATTGCAGCCATACTAACCGTAAACTGGTCTACAACATGTATTTGCACGTATCCAGTATTTTGTCTCCGTATATTTCACAATTTGTTCTGCAATGATCTTTATCTGATAACTTTCATGAATTAAAACACTCATTCTACAGTGTACATTTAAACCCAGATTGGTTTGGACGGGAGTGTGCCGCTCAAGCCTCAAAACCTCTACCCTTTTTTAAGGGTCATTTTCTCGAAATAAGGCCCATAAAATGCTATGAATATTGCAGAGTTTTTGAGGGGCTGTATCTTTTGATAGGAACATCGTTGAGTCTTGAAATTTGAAATGTATTATTCTGATTACATTTTTTATTCAAATATCCAACAAAACTGGTGAAAAACGATCCCAAATTGAAAATTTAAAAATCGTTCAGACACCCTAAATATAAATATTGCAATAAAACTGACATTTGTCAACCTTCCCCATACACGTCATGAACGTTTGACTTGGTGGTTGTGGCGTCTACAAATGAACATGAAAACAAAAAGAAAGGAGAGAGAAGGACTAATCGTATTAAATAATACATTCTACAGTGACAATTTTTTTAATTTAATCGCTAAATCACAAACGCCTGTCACTTAATTGCCTGAACCTGGCCAGGTTAAAAAAGGATGAGCGGCATATAGACCAGCCAGGAATTCAATTCAAAAGTCTTCTAACACAGATCGACAACAACAAAAAAACCATCTTCATTTTGAATCTGCATTCAAATTAACAATGACCTCAGCTTGGGAAAGGGGGCCAAAAGGGACCTGCTGAGATCAGCTGCTTTGTACCGATCAATAACCTCAATTTCCCCCAGAACTCTGCGGTAGCAATTCGAATGCATGACCGCCCCCCTCCCTCTCCATGCTCTCCGCATGAATCTCACTCGATGTCAGTCACACACTAACCGCAATAGGAAAACTCTATTGACTCAGCTCAGCTAGCATCATCACCGACATCAGCGCAAAGTTCGAACTTAAACATCGCATTATAGTCCATTTTCACGCTCATAATTTCACTCTACTTACCGAAAAAGGGCTTCTAATTCTCTTCAAAGTAAATGCTACTAAGATATCTTTACAACGATCCTTAATTAATCCAAAATGCGACTTTCTAAAGGTGTAATCAGTGGTTTTAGTCAGTCGAAAGGCGTAGATCGCCGATTTTCACGTGTGAAAAAACGCTATTCACAATAACAACCATCGTTTGGGCAGGTTGCTAAGGAAGAGCGCATGCGCAGATCAATTAGCAGCACCTTGCATTATTTATACAGTGATCATATGAAATTATCGGCAGGTGGTTTTTAAAGTGAAATAGGGTGGGGTGGAAAGGGAGGGGAAAATAAAAGAAGAATAACTGTAAACAAAGGTGGCGGCAGTGGCGGATCTAGGGGGGGGGGGGGGGGGGGGGAGAAAGCGGGGGTCCCGGGCCCCTCCCCTGGGAAAAAAAACGTGTTAATTTTACCTTTTTTTTGTAGATGGGCCCCCTCCCCTCAAGGGGGGGGGGGGGGATGCGATTTTTCAAATTTTCGAGGGCCCAAGAAAAATTAACGCTCACTGCAACCCCCCCCCCCTCCCATTGAGCAAAGTTTCGGTAGCACAAAAAAAAAAATAGTGCTCACTCCCCCCCCCCCCCCCCCCTCCCTCCTACTGAGCAAAGTTTCGGTAGCAAAAAAAAAAAAAAAAAAAATGCTCACTCCCCCCCCCCCCCCTCCCTCCTACTGAGCAAATTTTCGGAAGCAAAAAAAGAAAGAATTAGTGCTCACTCCCAAAATTAGAACATAATATGAAATATACTCGATCAAGTATTACATTTAATAATCAAGTCCTTGTAAAGACTTGAAAATTATTTGTATAAAATGGTAAGTTATAAATACAGTGTGAAATGTGAGAACCCTATGAAATAGCTGAACTTAGTTCCCCCTTCACCTATGATAATTGTCCCTATTCAAATCTGAGAGGTGCCTTTTTACTTAAACAAGTGCCCTTTTCTTTTGTATTAAGTGCCCCTTCCCCTTCTGATAAGTGCCCGTTTTCATCTTTGATGAGTGTTGCTTCTCACCTCTAATAAGTGCCCCCTTTTATTTTTACACTTGCCCCTTATTCTTTCTAAGTCGTGCAATTTTCCTTCTGATAATTGGCTCTTTTTTTGTAACAAGTGTGCGTAGGCTAGGATCGCGCATTAAAAAAAGCAGCTGAAAAAACATAGTTCGACAGAATGGCTGCTTCCAGTAGTGACCGTTGTGAAAGGACTGCCGACCAGGGGCGGTTATCAAGGGGGGACGGGGGGGGACACGTCCCCCCTCAATTTTGTTTAGGGGGGATCGTTCCCCCCCCCCCCCACCCTCAAAATTTGAAAAAGTGCCCCCAAAATGTATAGCAAATACCGACTAAAGACTGCAACACACTTTTAGGCTCTGGAGGGCCCAAGAGTGCAGCGTTTGGACACCATTAAACTTAGTGCCAACACCACTAAGCCATGCACCAAACATGGATAATACTACTTTTCAAGGGTTTTTTATGACGAGGAATTCATTAATGACACCGGTTCTTATTTCTAAGTAATGCAATTGTCTTAAAAAGCATAATGAGCTAATGCATATGTACAATATATGGACTTAATTCTCACTGTTTATCTAAAAAGCCTGAAAATGGAGCAATGCAACATTTTCAATCACTTTTTAAAGACAACACATTAATTCATGAGAAGATATTCCATGTATTTGCAGTACAATTATCCTAATTAACATAATTATATAGGTCTAGTTTTATTCAGAAAAATCGGGAATGACAATTTTTATTTGTATTTTTTTATGACAACCAATATTAAATTTTATCTCAGAGGTAAATCATGTTGAATGAAAAATAATTAGCCTTGCCAGCATAATTAACCTAATTAGCATAGCAAGGGATGATGTCCGAAATGCTCTGACATCAGTCCCCCAGTTGGTATTGGCTAGCTTCTTGAGGATGCTATTGCAGGCTCCAACTTTTGCCTTGTGTTGGCAATGTGGTTCTTGTAGGTAAGGGAGCGATCCAGTGTGACGCCTAGGTAGACTGGGTTGTGTGTACTTCAGCCTTTTCTCATACCAGCTGATCCTTAGTTGAATTATTTTGACAATGATTTATTCCTAATATATCTAGATAATAGTATACATTCTCAGACTTTATTGAATAATAATTTGCCAGTGTTTGTTTTGCGTATTAACTGCTAAAGCATGTGTATGCTACTATGCTTATCAACTAAGGGACTTACGCCCTTAACTCATAAATGACAGTAATGAGGATTAATTGCCCCACAAAAGGGCACTAATATGGCACATCGACACAGGTTTTTATCCTGGGCCTCACAGTTACGAGGCCATTGCTTTGTAACTGAACCATGACTGTACGCAGCGGGGGCTAGGGTAGTGGGCAGTTCCACAAATAACAAATAAAAAAGAAAATGCAGTAAATTTTCAATAATTCATTGAATTTCCCCAACAGAAACAAAAATTCTGTGTGCGCATTGCCTTGAGCCATAATGCATGGTCGTACAGAGGATTTTTATGTTGGAAGCCGGGTTAAAATGCAATGAATTATTGAAAATTTATTGCATTTTCTTTGTTGTTTCTTTTTTTGTGGGTCTGAAAAACTTCTACAAGAGTGTGTGTTTATTCCCACCCACTAGTTTGGCATCAATTAACTTGCACGTTGACCAGCGTCAAAGGTAAGGCTATAGCAGGCGCGAATCCACGGCCTGATTCTCCTGCCCCCCCCCCCCCCCCCCCCAAAAAAAAAAAAAAAAAAAAAACGGGGAAAAATAGGATATTAAGGTAAATTTTACCTTTTTTTTAAAACAAAAAACAAAATCGATCCCCACCCCAAAAAAATGTATATAGTTTTTTTTAAATAATTTTGCCCCCCCCCCCCCAAAAAAAAAGAAGAAGAAAGCAAAAAACTAAATTAATAGAAATAAATAAAAACATTAGTTGTCCTTCTCTCCGCTTATTCACCGGCCGGCTGAGTCCGCCAAAATTTTCCTCCAAAACTGGACCCCAAAAAAGTAAAATATGTGCTCTTTACGGTTGAATGAGTTAGGGCGGTATGTGTGCCCTGCTGCATTCTGTTGATTTGTATGCATTCTAGCAAATTGACATCGATGATTTAGAGCCAATGATGCTACTTACCATGGTAAATCATGTCGCTGGTCCGTTATCGGTCCCTTACCCGGTACGGTACGTGCATATTATATCGCATGTTGAGGATTTTTTTCTTCAACGATATAAACGAGCGAGGCAGGCGCAGGCGCAGGCGACTCGGCTTCGAGGATTTTTCTTCACGTTTTCTCTTTTCCCTTTTCCTGACCCCTATTTATTAATTTCGAGGACACCTGTGCATCCCTAATTTCTATATTTAGAGGAATATTTTGTCCGCGGACATTGCTTGAAATTGACCCCCTTTTCAGCGATGTTTGTAACGGTCATGACCCCACTGGGGTTTTCGATCATAAGGCCAAAAAAAAAAAAAAATTGGTTGTCATTTTCGGGCCGCTCGTATTTTTTTATTTTTTTTTAATATTTTTTTTTTTAATTTTAATTTAATTTTTATGGGGGAGCAATCTTAAATGCCAAACATACCATTTCATGCATTTGCAAGGATTAAAATGCGTCCCTCTGCCAGTTTGGTCTTTTCAGTACGCAATTAGGAATTATTAAACTTGCCATTTTTATTTTTCTATGTCAAAATGCCGTTCATTCAAGAAAGATTCTGAGCATTCTTAAACTCATTTTAAAGCCCATCTGTACTAGTTTACAGGAGGGATTAGACTACCCTGCAAGGTCACTGGGACAGGTGGTTATCTCATCAAATCAGCTCTCAGTTAATATAAGATAAAGAGGATAATGGGGGACCAAAAAAATTAAATTAAAAAAAAAAAACACTAAAGAAATAAATAAATAAAAAAATTAAATTTAAAAAAAAGACAAACAAAAAAATGACGTTTATAGAAAAGAAAAAAAAAAAAAAAATCCGCCCGCCCGCCCTACTCCAGAATAGCAATTGAGGACAACCAAACAATTTTTTTTTTTGGCCTAAGCCCAATCAACAAGGGCAGCCAACCACAATGGTCACTTCGTACGCTACCGTAGTGACCGTTGTGGTTGGCTGCCCATCAGAGCCTCCTACACGATGAACGTCAATACAAATCGACGCTTTAGGCCTACGGTCGATATTTTCAATATATTAAATTTAAATTTTCAGTATATTAAATATAAATTGCCCTCGGGAAAGTTACTATTTATTCCTTTTCATTAGCTCTTAGTTTTTGCTTGACCCTCGAAAGATAATTGTATATTTGTAAACTGTTTAGTTGTTCGATAACATCACTTAGTTTGATTTGATTCGAGATATATCTCATTAATAAAACAGTATAAAGGCTATTTAGTCTCAAACGAACCTACACCATTAAACTTGGTGCCAACTCCATTAAGCCATGCACCAAATTCAGTAATACATTATTTGTATCTATAATGACCGAGGTTTCCTAGGTTTATTTAGGAAAAATTAACATTTACTATTGGTAAGTTGTTCGAGAACATAATTCAGTTTCAATTGATTCGAGATATATCTCATTAATAAAACAATATAAAGGCTATTTAGTCTCAAACGAACCTACACCATTAAACTTGGTGCCAACACCATTAAAGCCATGCACCAAATTTAGTAATACAGTGCGTCCCAGAAAAAAACGAAACCGAGAATTATCGACGTTTCGCCCACCCGATCCACATCTCGTTGGCGGGAAATATCGCAACTGATCTCCCCTACCTTTCTTCTTCCTCTACTCTTTTTCCTCTCTCTCCTCTTTCCCTTTCTTTCCCTCCTTAGAACTATCTCTTTTAAGTTTGCTGGGGGAGGCAAGGGCCTTTCGCCCCCCCCCCCCACCCATCCGATCCACACGTTGCTGACGGGATAAATCGCAACTGCTCTCTCCTTCCTTTCACCCTTTTCTCTTTTTTTAGCGGGGGGTGGGGGTGGGAGAGAGAGGCAAGGGCTTTTGACCCCCCCCCCCCCCTCCGATCCACAACTTGTTGGCGGGAAAATCGCAATCGTGATATTCTTAACAGATTCTATGACCCCGAAAACCATAGCATAGACACCCCAATTATGTC
>JAVYIG010005596.1:72500-133745 GCA_035222895.1 Strongylocentrotus droebachiensis | reverse complement strand
GTGGATAAAGAAAGGGGAGGGAGAAAGAGAGAGGAGAGAAAAGGGTAGGAAAGAATGGGAAAAGAAAGAGAGAGGTCAGCGGGGAAGTACGTGGAGAGAGGAACATGGAAGAGAGAAAAGGTAAAAATCATGGCAGAGATAAAGCCAATATCAACAGATTAAGATCGTCTATTATTGGGTGCAATAACAAAATTCTTTATTTTAAGGCACAGGTCTATAACAATCTCTGTATGGGTGTTAGAAAGGGATGTAAATGGGTCTTTGTATGTCTTCAACATTTCTAGCAGGTAAACTAAAAACGCTGTATAATTCCGGATTATTATCATTATTGATAATTAATTGAAAACTATATGTTGTCAAATTTAGGGAGACATTTTGGCCCATTATAGGGATAGGGGAAGGGCTTTTATCCTTCTCCAATGATCCCGCCCTCCCTATAACCATGAATAATGTTTTTGTTTTGTTATAGAAGCAGGCAGGTATCCTATTAAATATAACTCGATAACGTGGCTAGCGACGGGGGAAGACGCTCTGCGTCAGCGTTTCATCGAAGCGAGTGTGCCAACGAAGTTACTACAATCTAAACGAAGTCACAGTCTAGCGCCATCTCCGACAAAAACTTTGTTTAAATCATTTCATTCTTGACTCTTTCAGCCTTTTCACACACAGCTAAAATTCTATAAACATGATTAGTTTAAAGGGCTTTAAACTAATCAGCTGTACATACGACATAATTCACACACAGAAATTTCGGTGTGATCGTTAATCGTTTCGTGATTAACTACTGCTCTATGATGCGCAGTAGTGCCATTGCGCATTGAAGTCAGGTCATATCAAACAAAGCGCACGCTCCATCCAGTTTAAACACGTTTAAACCGTTCACACACACAAAATGTCAAGCTCTCTAGATACGAACTTCGTATCTGCAGCCTGCTTTGAGGGGCGTATGAATCGCGACTTCGTATCTATCCGAACATCGTATAAACGATGTCCACACAGGGAAAATTTTCTTTAAAGGTGTTTAAAACTGTTGAGTTAAACATGTTTTATACTAATCATCTCTAGACAGGCGCGTAGGCTAGGCAGGGGGGGGGGGTTGGGGTTAAACCCCCCTTGAGTTTTGTTTATTTGTATGTTTTTTGTATGTTATTTGGCAACCCCCCCCCCCCTTTTGATTTGTTTTCTTTTTCTTTTTAAATTATACCAATGGCTGACCTAAAAAGGTGACCTTACCCCCCCCCCCCCCCCACCGGAACAAAATGTCAAATTTTCAGATTTCGAGGAAAAAAAAAAGTCCTCTTAACCCCCCCCCCCCCCCCCCCCGCTTATTCAGCGGCTGGCTGTGTCGTTGCAAAATTTTGGGCCCGATTTTAAAACCCCCCCCCCTTGAAAAAATCCTACGTACGCCACTCTATTGAAGATTTTGTATAAAGGCCCTTTACTATTAACGATTAAATTGGCAACTGAGGATACCTGTGTTTGACTTGAGGTTCCATTTAACACAAACCATAGACTGTAAAAGCGGATTTACTCATTTCAATTCTTCTTAGCTCTTGACCTCGGGGGGTTTTGCCGAACTTTCTGAGTTCAAGTCTTTCACAGAATCAGAAGACAAAACCGAACGGCCTGAATAATGGATTTATTTATCAGAAACGCCCCGTCTTTCTACATTACACGGAAAGCAAGCAGTGGGTGGAAGTTGACTGCCTGGAGATGCATGGTGACAATATTTGCATCAATATTCAATTGCTTATAGTACCAGCCTCAAAATTTACGTTAATTTATCTTACCTTCAAAGAAAGGACATTTTTTGCATCTGGGTTTTTTCACGAGAGAAAACTTTTGACTTTGTGACTGCGTGTAAAGATCACGATCACGGAATCACGTTCTTAGTATACTTTCGTAGAACACGCTATCTATCTACTCAGTGTAGGTTACTATAATATGTGACCTAACATTTCGCTGAAATACCATTGTAAAAAACGAGCAGTGATGGTATATAATTATTGGCGCAGATGTTAACAACATTAAAATGCAAATGTCACTAGCATGTTGTTAGGTGTTAATACTGCGCATGCCAATAGCCTGGAGTGAAGAATCGGTGAGTGCAGCTGAATCATTCGTATCATTTTGTAAGAAGAAGCAACTGATCGAATCGAGAGTCGACTTATTTACCGGTCACCTGCAGACTATGGAAGGGTTCAATATGACAACGAACGTGACCCAAAGCAACGAAATGGGCATTGCCATTGCTGATATTTGTAGAGGTACCATTCTCATCTTTATCTCAAACAATATCAATTATTGGCCATTCTATCAACATACGAGCCATTCATCACGTGTCAAGCCTAGGCATGAGTGGTGCCACCAAGCTGCTTTACAGAGCCTTGTCTGTGGCGGATATCCTGACCTGTACAGCACTCATCTTCGGAGTCAGCATTGGGTTGACTGACGTAGCAACAGTGCACAGCATTGAGATCGTTTGTATGATGACTGGTTTGTTGATGACTTGTGCTCCAGGCACCAGTGCTATCTTCATCCTCCTGCTCAACATTGATCGCTTCATCTATATAACAAGACCCCTCTTGTATCATTCCATAGTGACCAGACGAAAGACTGCCATTGGAGTTGGCATTGCAATTCCCTATGTGTCGGTAGCTTTGGCTTGTTGTTCCTTTATCCACGACAGGGCTTTCTCCGTCATACGTCACCATGAGTCCATCTTCGTTTGCAAAGTGGCATTTTCTGAGCCCTCGTTCCTTCCCTACACACTCTTTATGTTTTCCTTTAACATGTGGCTGGTTGCAGTGATTCTTATTGTCATTTATTGCAAAATCATCATGATATCTCGCCATCATATAGCTAGAATCAACGCTCATCGACAGGTGTTGAAGATAGCCCATCGTCCTAGAGGCAACAGCAATGCGTCAGGTGAAAAAGATATGGTACGATCTGCGGCGCCAAACTTTGACTCGTCATTCGCGCGTTCCTTTCGACAAAACATCCGTACCCTCTGGACGCCGCTGTTGATTACAGGATGCTACCTCCTATCATGGATACCATTCTCTATTTTGGAGGTTTATATTGCTGTGACAAAATCAACTGACCTTCTAATGGGAGTCTTTATATAACTGTTGCAACTGCCGCGGCGATGAACAGTAGTGCCAATCTTCTTGTTTATTACCTGTCCAGAAAGACCTACGGCAGGCTGTCAAACGGGTTTTATGCAAACGAGAGAACTAACCAAGACAAATAGTGGAGTAGTTCCAAGAGGACACGTGGGGTACTCCCCACATAATCGAACGGCGAAAGGGAGGGGATGGGGGGGGGGGTAGAAAAGGGAAAAGATAGGACCCCTCTCCCTTCTTATCAGTGGATATGTATGTAGATTTGCGAGCCTCCCCCTTGGCCCCCATTGTATGTCAGTGTATACCCAATGGGCTTTGGCAAAGGCTATACATTATAGGTCCAACCTGTCATTGAAAACTGTTATAGTGCGAAGAGTTTCTGTTATGTCAACATGGTTATGCTTATTTTAATATCTTCAGTAAAGATAAGGCATTTGGAATAATTCCTATTTAGAATTACTTTTTTTTTAATCGGTTAAGTTACGAGCAAAATGACATTCCTTTGGTGAGTTAGGATTTTCCACCTCTTCTTTTTTTCTTTGTTTGAATGAATTGTAAGGGATCAAAATTGATTACGCGCAAGTTAATATTTTTATCGAACTATGTCACTGTATCATTTTTGTATTGGCCAAATTGATTGCCGACATCATGGTGTCAATTTAATGAAAAATAGTAAACTATTACCCGTTTTGTGACGTGGATCAAATTGTGCAATTAAGTGCTGGTTATAGAATGTTTGCCTATAATTATATTTAACCATAAAACATTGTCATGATTCAGCAAGATTATGTTTTTATGATTCTTGAATCTAGAATTCCCCACTAATATAATTTAAATACGTGGAACACATAGGCCCGAATTCACAAAGCAAGGTTTAGCTCAGACCAAGGTTTAAGTTTAAACCTCCTTTTGTTTCGCCCAACCTCCTTTTGTTGTTTATAAACCTGGTTTGTAAATAACAAAAGGAGGTTTGGCGAAACAAAAGGAGGTTTAAACTTAAACCTTGGTCTGAGCTAAACCTTGCTTTGTGAATTCGGGCCATAGAGTTACTAGGTCTAGGGCATGGGCGTAAATCCTTACGTAATACCTATTGTTCAGGGGGGGGGGGGAGATCTCATCCCCCCTGAAAAATAGGTATACGTAAGGATTTACGCCAATGGTCTAGGGTTAGGATTAGGTTTTGAAATAGGATTACGATTAATGTTAGTTTTCGACAAGTATTTAAATCACTTTTTAAATCACTATGAATTATAACCTATTCTAACTTCACATTTACATATTAATCTGTGTCTTCATGCAGGTAGGCCTTCACATTGCTTTATTTATATAGACTTAATCTGGAAGACCAACAAAAAAAAAAGCTTGATTTTGAATATTAGTAATGTATTCACTCAACAAGTCATTTTGAAACTTTGATGACCGTATAGAGTAGTGATTGTATTATTTTTTTCTCTTTTGACATTGCCTCTAAGAATGGAATTTTCTAACTTTATAACATTATATAATTTAGGTAATATTAAACAGAAGAGAGAGAGAAATAGAAAGATGTCGCAAGACTTTTTCCCGACAAGTTTGGCAATGAGAAAGACGAACCAATACTAGGAAAAGAAAGGAATTGTCTTTAGATTTTAAATGTGCCACAAGAGTTTTACAAAAGGGCGTTAATTAACCCCCCCCCCCCCTCACCAACATATATTTATAATGGGGGCAACCCTTCCCCACTCCCCAGCGACGCCCCTGATCTATAGTAGACATTACTGTTTTCAACATTATAGACTTTTCGTTCTATGCATATACCTGTAAATCTGCCTTGATGGTCCTGCATGGGGAAATGGTTAACATTTCAGTTTCAATTATAATGTATCGTTTATTGGTATATCCCTTAGAATTTAGAAATCACGATCGGAATACGAAATACATCATTGTCATGTTGGCACATTATTTTCTTTGTGACGCACAAGGCTATTCAAATTATTTGAAAGTAGTTTCGATCGTGTACGTTCCTTTCACCGTCCCTGTCAAGAATATGCAACGAAAAAGTATTATAATAGCACATAAAGTAGGGGGAATTCCTTACCGTTGTTCATGAAATGATCGTGACAATATAATTTATTCTTGATATATTTTAGCTTCACGGAGCTTTATTGATCAATCTTAGTCTATGACTATTTAGATTGATCAATAAAGTTCTAAGGAGAAAAACACTTTATCAAGAATAAACCATATTGTCACAATCATTTCATGAAAGAGATAATAAATATTGTTCATACATTGTACTCAACAATAGTGTAGATCTTCGCTCATATTATGTACAAAAAATATAAAAAGTTACATTAACTCGATGTGATAATTATCTTGCCGTTCACATTTTATAATGTGTCGTAATTTAAAAGTGTATGTATATTTATACTGGTTTTGCAATTTGTAAAGGCCGACGGAACCTTTTTTCCGTAAGCTATATTTAACAAAAAGCGACAGTGTGCTTTCACATGTAGGTAATGTGCAAAATACATCTTGTTTATTTCACTGACTATATAATTACGTGTAGTAATGAGATTGAAGTTGATGGTGATAATCATGGCGGTGGTGGTTAAGATGATGATGTGGTGATCGATGATGATGTGAAGGAGGTGGTAGTACGGTAGTTGCAGTGAAGATGATGGTGTTGGTAGTTGTGATAATTATGATGCTGAATGCTGATGATGATGATGGTGATAATGATGGTGATGACGATGATGGTGGTGATAATAATGATGATTGTGATGATGGTGATAATGATGGTGATGACGATGATGGTGGTGATAATAATGATGATTGTGATGATGGTGATAATGATGGTGATGACGATGATGGTGGTGATAATAATGATGATTGTGATGATGATGATAATGATGGTGATGACAATGATGGTGATGACGATGATGGTGGTGATGGGATGGTGATAATAATGATGATTGTGATGATGGGGGTAATGACTGTGATGATGATGATGATGATGGTAATGAGATGGTGATGATGATGATGATGATGATGGTAATGATATGATGACGATGATGGTAATGAGATGGTGATGATGATGGTAATGATGATAAAGGTTGCAAGAACCCTCATGTTCGTGATCTTTAAAGATGAATTATGTCTCTAAAATGAATGGCATAAGGAAACAGATCACTACAAGACTAAATATATACGGAAATTATTATGGAGTAAGAAATATAACAATACGTATTTTTCTTCCTTTTTTGTGTGGGTTTCGCACGCCAAAATGAGAGGCCCCGTGAGATTTGTAAGCTCGTTAATAGGAGTATACCGTACGCCCAATTAAACAAAAGTTGCCCGAAATAGACTTTTGAAAGAAAGACTCTATAGAGAAATCAAACCAAGAGTGATTGTATTGAACACCCACCCGGCCCCGCAGTTGGGATTACGTAATACGTCATTGACAGTGAAGGACTTGTCGATTGGAATCGCTTCAGGTCGATTAGTCCCTCGTTATAGATCGTTTTTTTAGCCGTATTTATGATCACAAAATCAATTTGCGTTAAAAAACAGACGTTGCTCTTTAGCATACACATTATCCTTGATCACCATAGCAGCGATATTATTTTGATTTCCTGTCAGTAAGGACGTATGCCGTTTCCCATGTAAAAAGTATTCTATTCAATGTTATATATCCTTTCCACGGAACACAAAGGACATAGCGATGAGAGTGTGCACCTCTATAGGTAGCCTCTCTCATTTTGAGCTCTGTAATTTGTCTCATTTTTCAACAATTCTGGTTGGATTTAGTATTTGTATTTTCAACATTGTGTTTTGATATTGGTCAAGGAACAGAGGTAATCAATTTGTAAGGTGTATTTTGGTGTGAATTTGCAGTATTTCTGTTAAGTTTAATGTTTGATGTTCTTGTTCAATTTTACTGTACAGGCATGTGCATTAAGCTTTACTGCTTGTATACCATTTGAATGTACTGACATTCACAATAGTCTCTTTTGTATGCTCCTTTTGTGTAAGCTATTCCTGCTTGTACAATGGATGGAAAGCCATTGGAAGTGTTGTTTTTCTATAGGGCTTGTTATTTCTATTCTGTACACTTTGAATCAGCCCTATATAACCAAGGAATGTTTCACTTGTACCGGCTCACACATGAAGAGCCTCCACTGTAAACATCTCAAATATTGTAGTCAACCTATACTATACTACTGTAATTCGACAGCTACATTTCGATGTCTCCTTAATTCTGGAGATATCCAGCCCAATCCTGGTCCAGTGAATCGCACTGAGAATGTTTCCAATATTGGCCATACCAACTCACCTCCTTATTCAGCTGATTGTACAGCTTTACATATTTCATACAACTTGAATGATCTCCATCAGATTAATAACCAGCCGCTGAATTTACTACCCATGAATGTTTGGAGCAGGATCTGCGATCTTGGCATCGGTCGCCGACGTCGAACTCATCGCGGGACGTGGGCGGCGTACGATGCCAAGGCCGGATTTCCCTCCACCAATGTCGGTATCATCCAATAGCCTCAACTTGGCCTTTGGAATGCACGTTCCATGACCAATAAAACACACGCAATTACTGATTTGATTGTTGAACATGATCTAGATGTTCTAGTCATCACCGAGTCGTGGCTCTCTGGAGACAGTAAGAGGGATGGTCTCATATTAGCTGATCTAAGATCTGGTTTGCTAATTATGATTTCACCCATCGACCCCGGTTATCTTCCAAGGGCGGTGGGATTTTGCTTCTCTATAGATCCACGGCTCGCTGTACCTTGAACAACAACAATGATTTTGCATCTTTTGAATTACTGGATGTCACACTCAATCTGACACCTTCATCTGCTGTAAGGTTGTACTGTATTTATCGACCACCCCCGTCTGCCAATAATAATCTCTCCAACGGCACATTCTTGGATGAATTTCCAACTCTCCTTGAAGGTGCTGTTGTAGATGATCATTTTCCTCTATTATTGGGTGATTTCAACATACATGTTGATGATCCCAATGATAATTTTGCAAAATCTGTTATGACATGTGTTGATTCGTTAGGGTTCAAGCAACATGTTCGTCAACCAACCCATCGCGCAGGTCACACTCTAGATTTGATTTTCACAAGGAATTCGGATGATGTCTGCAACGTGAACTCGCTATCTTCCATGCCTTCCGACCATTGTGCACTTGTCACCACTGTCAATATCGCAAGGCCGAAGATCCCAAGAAAGAGGTTTCCTTCAGGAAATATCGCAGCATTGACAAGGACTCTCTACGCAACTCTATTGACACAATGTTCCATTCACTTCCTGATCTATCTTGGTCCATCTGCTTCCGCGGAGCATTACAACTCATCTTTGCGGACGTTGATTGATGAGCACGCTCCAATCCAGGTCAAGACTGTATCAATCAGACCTGATGCGCCATGGTTTACTGATGATATCCAGGAAGCCAAGAGGCGAAGGCGTCGTGCGGAACGTCGTTCGATCAAGTCTGGACTTTTTGTTGATAGAGAGCTGTACCGCCGTGAATGCGAGTCATATTATGAGTGCATCTTCAATGCGAAGTCAGCGTATCTCAAAGATCTCAATCAAGAATGCTGTCACTAAAGAACTGTTTCGTCTTGTGAAGACACTCTCAACGCCCACTCAATCTTCACCTCTTCCAGATCATTCTTCTGATAGTGAACTCGCCAACAGATTTGCTACATTCTTCAGGGAAAAAGTCGCCAAAGTTGTATCCTCTTTCCCTAATGTAGTACCAGCACCAGCTTCAAGATCTTTTGCTCCAGGCCCTCGTCATGAACTCTCTGATTTCTGCCTTGTATCCCTCTCACAAGTCAGGAAGCTCATCACTTCACTTCCTTCTAAACACTGTAAGCTAGATCCGATTCCTACCTGGCTTCTAAAGGAAGTCCTCGATGAACTCCTTCCTCACATAACCAAACTGTTCAATCTCTCGCTATCATCCGGAATAGTTCCAGAGTCTTTTAAGACTTCTCTGCTTCTTCCCCTCCTAAAGAAGCCGAGTCTCGACACGAATGGACTTAAGAACTACAGGCCCATCGCAAACCTGCCATTCCTTGGGAGGTTTGGAACGTATTGTGTCACTACAGCTGAAAGCCCACATTGACAATCTCGGTTTGTTTCCAATCCACCAATCTGCCTATCGGAATCATCATTCTACTGAGACTGCAACTGTCAAGGTCCTAAATGACCTACTTCTAGCTGTAGATAAGGGTATGAAGCTGTCCTCATCTTGCTTGATTACACTGCCGCATTTGACACTATCAACCACGACCTGTTACTCCATCGCTTAGAGAACGACTTCTCCATCACCGGCACCGTACTTCAATGGATTCGCTCCTATCTCATGCACCGAACTCAGAAGGTGATCATCAATGACACCAACTCGGAATCATTTCCCCTCATCTGCGGCGTTCCTCAGGGTTCCGTGGTCGGCCCCCTCCTGTTTATTCTTTACACCAGCCCTCTCTCAAATGTTATTAACCTTCATCAGAATATTCAACACACTATGTATGCAGACGACACCCAGATTTATGTAACTCTTCACCCAAACAGCAGGACAGTAGCCGCGAACAAACTCACCAGTTGCCTCAATGAAATCAAAACCTGGTTTTTCAAAACTGTCTCTGCCTTAATGATTCAAAATCTGAATGATTCATATTACTTCTAAATTTCGGAACTCAGACCCCTTTCCTGATCTTGTTATGAGTGATGGCTCTCTCAGTTGTTGTGCTTCTGTGCGTGACCTTGGTTTAAATATTGACAGCAATCTTACTTTCAAACAACACATTAGTAATATTTGTAAGTCTGCTTCCTTTGGTATATATAAGATCAGTAGAATCAGGAGGGCTACTTGACCGACCCACAACTTCAAAATTAGTCCATGCTTTTGTCTCGACCCATATCGATTACTGTAATTCTTCTCTTTCTGGCCTCCCTCAGTCACATCTAGTCCCACTTCAAAGGGTACAGAAAAGCGCTGCTCGGCTTGTGACTCTCTCGCGTAAATCAGAGCACATAACTCCAATATTGAACTCACTACATTGGCTTAAAATTCACCACCGCATATCCTTCAAAATTCTTCTCCTGTGCTACAAAGCTATCAATGGCTTAGCCCCCTCTTACCTTCCGATCTCATATCCTTACGTTCCCGTACGTCGTCACGAACACTACGTTCATCTTCCACATTATTGTTAACACCTGGACCCCGCACTAACACCCCGGTATGGTGACCGCGCCTTTTCAGTTATTGCCCCCGCTCTCTGGAACAAACTGCCCGCCTTTATTCACTGCGCCCCCTCTGTATCTCAATTCAAATCTCTACTCAAATCTCTACTCAAAACCTATCTTTTCAAATTGTAAATTGCAGTTGTGCGTCGGTCAATGGAGGTGCGCACCATATTTGTCTTTATTTAGTTGATTGCCACTGTTTTTCTTACCTTATCTATGTTACTTTTGTATTTTTGCTTTTTCTTCTAATTTAATTCTACGGGTTATAGTCTTCTCTTAATCAGAACACTGTGCGCTTAGAAACATCAGTATTTAGCGCCTAATAAATGTTATGTATTATTATTATTATTATTAAGAAGACGCGATACAATTGAGCTAAATGAGCCACTAGCTAGTGAGTGCCCGTGGTCATCACAAGAAAACAAGTTCCTTTATAATTATGTATAAGGTTTACCTGAGAGATGTTGATATTTTTATCATCATTATCACTTTCTATATCTGTCTATATTCCACTTACTTTCAATTTTGTTTTTTAAAACTTAATATTAGAAACAATCTTGATCATAGATGCTGCTTGTAAGTGTCGGCTTGCATGGTGATTGTAGATATACAGTAGGTTTGCGGTTGCACCATGTGTGTGAGAGAGAGAGAGGTTTGAGGAGTCCTGAACAGGACTCTGACTCGGTAATCTTTCTTGGAGGAGTGTAGTCCTGAAAAGGACTGTTTGTTATCTTTCTTGGCATTCTCAGGAGAACTATAGCGCTTGGAGAGGATGAGTGGCTCCTCCTCCACCACCGCCTCCAGCACCGACTCCAGCACCGCCCTCACCACCCCGACAGACACCCGTACATCAACCACCGCCACCCGCCGAACCCTCAAAGCAGCCGCCAGCCTCGCAGCTACACTGCACAGCAGACGACAACAGACTACAACGCCGCCTACGTCGGGGACACACACAGCGTCTCGCCGACAACACACCCCACTCATCAACTCGAAACTCTCCTAAGTCCGCAACCCGGAGACTCCAGCCCAGACGGATAGTCAGGACGAATTACCAGCCGACCATTCATGCCCACCCGATGACTCAAGCCGACATACGGTCACCTATTTTTCCCTGACGTCCGCACACCGGTGTCTTAAGCTCACGCACGCCAGCTATTCCCCACTCCTGACGACGGATAGTCAACCTGTTCGAAACGTCGAGCCACTCATCCTCTCCAAGCGCTATAGTTCTCCTGAGAACTATATGCCAAGAAAGATAACAAACAGTCCCTTTTCAGGACTACACTCCTCCAAGAAAGATTACCGAGTCAGAGTCCTGTTTCAGGACTCCTCAAACCTCTCTCTCTCACACACACATGGTGCAACCGAAAACCTACTGTAAATCTTGATCATATATAGAGTGATCGATGCGATACCAAACCTTTAGATTTCTCATCAGGGGCGGATCTAGGGGGGGGGGGGGGTCGGCGGTTTAACCCCCCCCCCCCCTGAAAAAAGGGAGAAAGAAAAAAGGGGGAAAAGAAGACGAAAAAGTAAAACAGTAAAACGGCGCGATCTTTGGAAAATCCTGGATCCGCCACTGGGTCAACCCCCCCCCCCTTGGCAAAAAACGCTAGATCCCGCCCCTGCTCATGCCATAGTGTAGGGGTATATTTGTGATGATAGGCGGCGGTGGGTGTGGGTGTGGGGGCGAGGTACATATATCTTGACATTTGTTGGCAGATTATTGAATTATTTCGTACCTTTTCTTCAACGCATGCTGATTTTATTTATTTATCATCCTTTTTTGTTTATCATTGTCGAAACTTTGAGAGGTTCATCGGTTCTTAATTTGATTGTTTGTTTTATTTCCAGAACTAAATTCTTTTTTAAAGTTGAAAATATAATGATAAATAGAATAAATATATGTGAATGTGGCGGATAAGCCCAGTTCAAATTAAAAGTTTATTTATGCCACATTTTACAAAATAATACAGACAGACACATAAAATAGAAGTAATATATAATTATATACAAGTAGTATTGGCACATCTCAATAATACTCAATTCATATGATGGATTAGATAGAATGTGGGGAACCTATTGAAAAACAGTGCTTGTACACTGTTGGTCATAAGGCCCAAAAAAAAATTGTTTGGTTGTCCTCGATTGCTTTTCTGGAGTAGGGGCGGGCGGGCGGATTTTTTTTTTTTTTTTTTTTTTTTTTTTTTTTTTAACTTCATTTTTTGTATTTTTGTATTTTTGTATTTCTTTTTCCCCCATTTTTTTTTTTTTTTTAATTTTTTTTTTCCATAAAAAAAACAATCATTGGGATTGTCAAGCATTTAAACAAACACAGTCTATAAAATACTTTAATATGGTAAAAGACTAGTTTAATGTACAATGAATATCAAGACCAACACAGAAAGTATTTTGGGCTTTGAAATACAGCACCTTTTATATCTCCATTGTACTACTTATAGCAACTTGCGCCCTCTATGTAGCAAACAATGCCTAATCGGTGACCATTGGTCCCCCATGATCCTCTTTATCTTATATTAACTGATAGCTGATTTGATGAGATAACCACCTGTCCAGTGACCTTGAAGGGTGGTCTAATTCCTCCTGTAAACTAGTACAGATGGGCTTTAAAATGAGTTTAAGAATGCTCAGAACCTGATTTGAATGAACGGCATTTTGACATAGAAAAATAAAAATGGCAAGTTTAATATATACCTAATTGCGTACTGAAAAGTCAAAACTGGCAACGGGACGCATTTTGATCCTTGCAAATGCATAAAATGGTGTGTTTGGCATTTAAGATTGCTCCCCCAAAACAATTAAATTAAAAAAAAAAAATGAATTAAAAAAATATATATATATTAAAAAAATAAAAAAATAATTAAAAAAAATAAAAAATGCGAGCGGCCCGAAAATGACGAGCGGGCGGTCGAGGACAACCAAATGATTTTTTTTGGGGGGGGGCCTAATGGTGGAATATTTATTTTTACCCCAGTTTAGGGAAGGATTTTTAAAAATTATTTATTCCTAATAGATCTAGATAATGGCATACATTCTCAGATTTCATTAAATATTAATTTGCGAGTGTTTGTTTTGCGTGACTGCTTAATCATATGTGTGCTACTATGCTAATCAGCTAAGGGACCTACGTCCTTAAGTCATAATTGACAGTAATGAGGATTAATGCCTCACAAAAGGGCACTAATATATAGCTGATCGACACGATTTTTATCCTGGGGCCTCACAGTAACGAGGCCATTGCTTAGCCCCTGAATCATGACTGTACGCAGTGTTTGCTAGGGTACGCGGCCCCTTCCACAAATCCCCCAAAACGAAGAAAATGCAATAAATTGTCAAAAAATCATTGCATTTTCCCCCGGCGCCCAACAGGAAAAATTCCTCTGTAGGGCCATGCATTATGGTTCAAAGCATGGCCACACAGAGGAATTTTTCCTGTTGGGGCCGGGCCGGGGGAAAATGCAATGCATTTTTGACAATTTATTGCATTTTCTTCGTTTTGGGGGATTTGTGGGAGCGGCCGCGTACCCTAGCAAACACTGCGTACAGTCATGATTCAGGGGCTAAGCAATGGCCTCGTTACTGTGAGGCCCCAGGATAAAAATCGTGTCGATCAGCTATATTAGTGCCCTTTTGTGAGGCATTAATCCTCATTACTGTCAATTATGATTAAAGGACGTAGGTTCCCTAGCTAATTAGCATAGTAGCACACATGTGATTAAGCAGTCACGCAAAACAAACACTCACAAATTAATATTCAATAAAATCTGAGAATGTATGCCATTATCTAGATCTATTAGAAATAAATAATTTTTAAAAATCCTTCCCTAAACTGGGGTAAAAATAAATATTCCACCATTATGACCAACAGTGTATATTATAATATGTTCCTGATAAAATAGACACTGTAGATGAAAAACCGAAAGACGTTATTTAGAGGGGGGATTTAAAAAAACAATGGAATAAGGAAATTTGTATATACAAATGCATGTGCACCAATACCCAGAGTCACCTGGTTAAAATGTGTAGTCACCCGAGCAATTCAGTTAGTAAAGCACCTTTGCACGAAACATCAAGTGTATTGATACAGTAATGAATTCAAGAATATAATTACATGAACGGTCAAGCTGTATACCATGTGAGTTAAAAAAAGTTTACACCTAGAAAATTGCTAATTATTTTAAAACTCATCTATGAACGGTAAATTATTATACATCTTGTGAAAGAGTGTTTTATCCCAAATCGTTTGGTATCATTTTTGTGTGGTATGTGTTCACGCTTGGATGAACAGGAGGCATTGTTTGCGAGAGTGCAAAAATCGACTTTGTTCACACAAAAATGATACCAAATGATTTGGGATAAAACACTCTTTCATAAGATATAATAATTTACTGTTCATAGATGATTTTCAAAATAATTAGCAATTTTCTAGGTGTAATTTTTTATTTGACTCACGCTGTATAAGATTACCTGGGGATAACTACAAAGATAAATTTACACAGTTTCCCGAGTGAAATGACTTCATGAGGTCAGAAATGGACCGTGTATATACACCAGACCATCCATGAAAAGAGAACACAAATTAGAATAGAAAGTATACCCTGAGAATTATAGCAACATGTAATTCGTGCATACGCATTTAATAGGTTTAGACACAAAGTAATTTGTTTTTATACATAATAACCGGAACATGCATCATTAATTAACAATTAAGATTATAGCATTGGAGAAAAAAGTTAACAAGGACTAAGGAGGGCAAACAAAACATATTAGAAAACTCGAAGTTTGCGTTTAAAGGCCCACTGCACTACTTGTAGCTACTTGTGCCCTCTATATAACAAACAATGCATAATCGGTGACCATTGGTCCCCCATGATCCTCTTTTTCTTATGTTAACTGAGAGCTGATTTGATGAGATAACCACCTGTCCAGTGACCTTGCAGGGCGATGTAATCCCTCCTGTAAACTACGTCAGATAAGCTTTAAAGCAATTTAAAGTAGATATTCATTGATTTTAAAAACTAAATTTATTTTCATTATTGCAAAGTTGAAACTTTGATTCGACAAGGTTATCAAAATTCAATGCTTGGAAACATTCGAAGTAATGATCATTATAAATTACAAAACGCTTAAATACTGCCCCGGCATAGCACCTGAAGAGCTCTCCGAACGCTGCTGAGATGTGTGAGATCACAGTATGGACATGACTTGCACAAGCAGACGATGTCCCATGACATCTCACACATTTTCAGTGCCTGAGTTTTCATCTTCTCTTGAGTTCTTTCTCTTACTTCACTACCGTCAGGCTAAATGTATAATCTATTGCCTCACTCTAAACCCCGCGCATGGTTTTATTTTGATGACAAATGCAGCGATACAAAAATAAAGGAATCTGTCGCTTGTAAACAAAATAAGACGCCATTGTATATTCAGCTGCAAACACCGGGGTATGTTCGGCGTTTCAAGAGGGAACAAATGCCGTCCTTAATATCATTCCGGGGTTTTTTCAATTTGAAAGTCTGGTTTCTTTGATTGTTAATTAACCCATATCCTGTGTATTTACAAGCAAAAGATTTTAGTTGTCAGATTCGGGTCATATCCCCTTTTGAATGGTTTGACACGCCATTACATTTATATACACTAAAATCATTATAATTTGACAAATAATAGCTTTGCAATTATGTTCATTCTCTATGGGATGTCGTCTGCTTGGGCAGTGTTGGTCCATATAGTGACGTCATTAAAACATCGTTATTTTTCCGGCGAATTTCTCGTATATCCCAGCTGCTATGGAGGTGGTTGTATTTGTATTTTTATAAATCATCCGATATGCAGTTGACCTAAAACTTGTACGATGGCCATTTGTTAGCTTACCAGTTTCTAGTGATACATTAGTTGACATATTTGTGATCTTCTTTGAATTTCACCTTTAACGATGGTGTTTCCTTAACCTCCGAATCCAAAACATTCCAAAAAGAGGGACCGGTATGAAGAAAAAAAATTAGTGCAAAACTGTCCGGATTGGGGGAAGATGTTTCTGTGTCTTGTGGAATAGGAGTAAACAACGCTGTTTATAGCGAACACTCAGGGAATATATTGGGCAAATCTTCCTTACCTAGCTGATACATAAACTTTCCGAGGAACTTAATTGTATAAATCAGATACTTTCAGAATACGATTTGCAAGAATTAAAACGCTATAGGGCATTCATGTGTGCCTGAAAATCAGCCAGATTTTTTGTTCTCATTGCTCTTTTTGGGATCATGAAAATCGAATCGATTTGGGAAAATCATTAAAGATTGCACCTTACCCACCTTATATAGATCAATGTCAAAATCTCCCATTAAATACAATGTTTTGTTTTACTTTTTAAACAAAATTAATAATTAGATTTGATTACATGGCGACAATGGTCTATTAGTAGCAAGCTTCAACCCTCTCCTCGCCACGGAGTAAACTTCGCCCTCTATAACTATATCCATGCACAAATATTTCTGTTATGTGCATAAATATTTTTATGTCAACATGCTCCATACATGTAAAAGTCGTACAACATGTTGTCGATTAAAAGACCATGGGGAGGGGACAGCAATATTGATAATTATAGAAAAGGCGAATTTAATTATTCAAAAGTAACAAGTCTGCTTTTGACTGAATGAATATCTTGAGTTTTCAGGGTGATCCTACCGAGTTAGACAAGGACTATAGAGGATTATAGACCGAAACTCACTTTTCGTTATTGCTGTTTTGGTCTCTTGTCTCGCATACTTAATTCGCTCAAGTGCATGCAGCCTTTGTATATCCCTTCAAACTAGAAAACAAGTTAAATCTGGTCAGAGACTGCATTAGAGGAGATATTCAAAACTTGTCTGTCTATAATATATTAAATGCACCTCTTTTTTTCGTGTTTGGTATGACTACCGAGTCCTTGAAGATTCTTATATGCAGTATTTTCTATATGGTATACCATGCACGTCCGGGGTGCGTTATTTTCTTCTGCGGCACAGATTGGGGCTTTTTTAAAAAGAGGTCTTGATTTAACCCTAACCCTAACCCTAACCCTAACCCTAAACTTTCCCATAGGCTCAACACGCACCTAACCTCAATCTGTGCCGCAGAAAAAAATAACGCGTCCGGGGCGCGTCTGGGGCGCCATTTTTATTGTTTGAAGAATGTCCTGGTTTGATCACCCAATGTGACACTTCTCTAAGTTCTCTGCATGGTTGAATTAACGTCAATAATGACACCGACAAGGCTAATCGGCCGTCAAAGGAGCCCAAACTTGACCTAGAAATGTTACCGATTGGCGTAATCTCCAATGAAAACACGAGCTATTATGTATTGGACACTTTAATTAATCCCCTATTATGAAAGAAGATACAAAAGAAGCAAAAGATCCTTCGTCGTATAGAGGGCTGTTGGTCAAAAAATGCTTTAACATTGAAAGAATGACACAAGAACGAAATCTATCATAGGGGGATCCTCGCATAATAATGTATATAGTCCCCAGTGGTGGATCCAGGGGGGGGGGGGCCTCCTCTGAAAAAAAGGTGAAAACATGGTAATTTTACCCAGGCGCGTACGCAGGGGGGGGGGGGGGGGGTTTGGGGTTAAACCCCCCCCCTTGAGTATTTTTTATGTGTATGTTTTGTGTACGTTTTTTTTTTAAATTATGCCAATGGCTGACCTAAAAAAGATGACCTTACCCCCCCCCCCCCCCTCCAACGGAACAAAATGTCAAATTTTCAAATTTCGAGACCAAACGGCTGGCTGAGTCATTGCGATTTTTTTTTGGGACTCCAAAAAAAAAAAGTATCCGCTTAACCCCCCCCCCCCCCCCCCCTGCTTATTCAGCGGCTGGCTGAGTCGTTGCGAAATTTTTGGCCCGATTAAAAAAAAAAAACTTGAAAAAATCCTGCGTACGCCACTGTCTCTAGATACGATGAATTTTAGCTCTGTGTGAAAAGGCTGTTTGCTACAGAAGAGAAAAATTGGGTTTCAATCATATTTCTATACTTTTAGGGCAAGATTTTGTCATATTTCAGTGAATTATCAAGTTCATCAAAATGACGTCTAAAATGGAGCTCACATGACTGCTTCTGCACGACCAATCGCCAAGTTTTGTAGCATATTTAAAACATAACACAGATTGATACAAATGGAACTGCACTGTGAATTTCAATACTTTTGTTTTTGTTGATAGGTTGTGATTGTGAATGAACATGATGAAGAGCTCTATATAATATGCTCTAGTCAGTGCCCATTGAATGATTATGGTAGGGAGGCCAATACCCAAATCTAACTTTTTAATTACTCATTTATTTATAATAAAACAAAGTTAAACGAAAGTAATTATTTCAACTAAGCCAACTCGCCCATCTGCCGACTCTTCTTCTTCTTCTTCTTCAAGATAATCTGCCCCCTTCAATATTGAAGATTCTTGCTTAATATGTCGTATACTCGGCCTGATTGGGGTGTACAGGTGGACCATTACACCGGGGTTTCCCCCTACTCTTATACGAATAAATGGGTTCTTAACGTGCGAGGGTGGTGACTCTCCTGTACACGGGGCCTCCATTTAACGTCCTATCCGAGGGACGGAGTGTTTTCCACTTAACATAACCTGCGTCAATGAACAAGGGAAGCGGCACGTTAACACACAACGCAGGCTTCATTCATCCGCCTGGGTGGGAGTCGAACCCGGGATCTTTGATTCGACAGGCGCTTTACCGACTGAGCCAACTTGCCTCCAGAAGTGTCTTAAAATAGGAGATATTAAGCTCCAAAGTTGGGGATTCCTTCTACGCTTATCCGTCCGTAAGAGCCTTGAAACAATCATATTTCATGTCGCGAAATTACGTTCATAATTAGACAGGCCCGAGGGGATGGGCGTGTCATTGCCCGGACAAAGTCCAAAATTACATTTAAAACTTCGCGCGAAAGTACAGTCACTCGTCAGCGGCTAGCCTTCAATCGGTCGCACACACCGACACAGACAAGCCGCAATCCTGAAATCGAGCCATGGAGGGACAAAACAGAGAGAGAAGGCAGTGACTGTAGTCAATATACCCAGAAAGTGATCAAAATTAAATATTACCGTAGATTTGAGTTGTATTCCAATAACTATATTTCCTCATGAGTAAAGATTTCAGTCTACTGACACTGTACAGTCAACGAGAAGATACGAGATCCAATTAACATCCCTCTTGACGCGAACACAGTAAGTAGATCAACCAGGGGACTTGATTATGAGGAACAATGCCTGAAGCCTCGGTCACTAATGCCATTACGAACTTCTACGAACGCGTACGAACGATTTTCAGACAATGGAAAAACAGAGAGATTCGTACGAAATTATCGTTCGTACGAACATTTGTGACCGTAGCATTACCAAAAGGGCACTAGCGCATCGACTTGGTTCCCAACCCGGGACCTCCCGGTCATGCTACGGTCACAAAGGTTCGTACGAACGATAATTTCGTACGAATCTCCCTGTTTTTTCCATTGCCTTCCCGAATTTCCATTGTCTGAAAATCGTTCGTACGGCGTTCGTAGCAGTTCGTAAAGGCATTTGTGACCGAGGCTTTACAAGACCACTGCTCTACCACTCCTCGATGTTATCTTTATATACCCTACCTTATCTTCTAGACCTACTTTATTATCAAGGGAGTGCGATGCTCAGTCAAATAATTAAAGTGCATTAACATTTGTTTAACCTAGATCTGGTTATTCATCAAGTTTCTATTTTGGACTCTACCACCAAAGGTCAAGTTCACAAACTGTGTTCCTTTCACGTTAAGCAGACGATATACCTGGCACATCATTTAGACACCACCGAGCGCGGAAGTTACACATTTCTCAAAAAGGCTACTCTTTTGGATTACAGGTAATATCTTCATTATTACAGGCAATGACTTGTTTTATTACTGATTATTTGCAGAACAAACGTGGTGTATGTTAAATAATTGTTTGTTTCGATACCTTGTAATTGTATGGTAGTGATTGTTCCGTGTAAGTCCTATGAGGGTGTGCTGTATGATCAATGACCTTGTATAGGGTTTGACCTTCTCGCAGTTATAATAATCTCTGTCTCTCTCTCTCTCTCTCTCTCTCTTTGTCTCTCTGTCTCTCTGTCTCTCTCTCATTCTCTCTTCTGACTGTCTCTCTCTCTCATTCTCTCTTCTCTCTCTCTCATTCTCTCTCTCTCTCTCTCTCTCTCTCTCTCACTATCTCTCTCTCTCTCTCTCTCTCCAGACTTGTAATCTCCATTACACACAGCAATTTTGGTAAAAATTTGTCTTCTTGATATACTTTAAAACTAACGCTTAGTTATAATAATATATAGATCCATTCATAGTGCGCAGATACACTGTACTACGCTTAGTATCATAATTATTACCCCGGCTGTAGCTTAACTGCCATAATAAGGCGCTAAAGCATTCAGGAATTTCTTTCTAACCATTTACTTCACCTGGGTGGAGAGTGGCAAATGCAGATCAATGTCTTGCAAAAGTGTGTGATCCATAGTTTAGTGACATATCCACTAGACCACAAAACCTCTACATAGTTACCATATTTCGGCTCTTACATTCAAAATTAATATACGACCACAAAGAGGGGTAGCATTTGCCCCAAAGCTTAGATATGAATGTCATATCCCCGATCCCTCTTGTGATTAACTTCAACAAAATTATCACCATAACTCTCGTTTCTTAAACTTCAGATTTACCACCCCCTCCCACACACACACACCCTTTATTCTAACATTCAGAGGAATATGAGCCTCTGTTTTGCTGTTGCCATGTGTTTTAATTCCTAATTATCTTGTCGAATATGCTGTGCTTACAAAGGGAGAGATAGAAATGTCTAAACATGTATCATTTTAGAGATAAACTTTCCACGGAAGGACGGAATATTGGCACAAGATGAGGTTGTCTACTGCGATGTTCATCCTGGTTGTCGGGGTCTATTTGGGCATCACCCTCTACGTTCCCATGCCAACCGATATGGACGCCAAGATGGAGTTCTACTGGAAGACCGTTGGATTTAAATTCAGCAAGTCAATTGTAAGTTTTGAAAGCTGTTTCATTGATAATTTTACGTTTTAGTTTAGAGTTTCTCAAACGATAATTCAGTAATTATAAAGGAATGTAGCACAATCAAATATGATTGTGTACCCTACCAAGAAAACATCATACTGGCATAACAAAAATGTAGTGGTCTTTCTTTGTTTGGAACCGTAAGGGTGTTAAAGATGAAGTTAAGTCATGCGATTGCATTGTGAAAGAAACGGTTTGGAATCGACCAGAAAGGGTTGATCATCTAGCTTATAAGAATTTGTGTGTATTGCAAGGTTCTGGAATCATCAAAATGATAAGAAATTTGGCCAAGTCTTGGTAAAGTTACAAACACTGTACACAGAAAAATGTATATGGGACTACATGAACACATGGGGTAAAAATCCTACCTTGGATTTTTACGATGTTACATGACATAATTATTTAGAATATGAAGGCATTTGAAGAGCCATGCTTTTCAGGGAACATGTCTTATCTGATGTTCTTCCACACTTGCATAATAAGAATGATAGCGCTCACAAATTATTTTTCACCTCTTCCCAGAACTCATTACTTAACGCCCTTCTGGCTCCAAATAGTCTTTTGTTTCCCCTTGAATGCAACGATAACAGTGATTGCTGACATAAACATGTGACCTCTTCCTGGCGTGAAAACTAAAACTGTGATTGACCTCAGTGGCGGATCCAGGGGGGGGGGGGCGGGGGGCCCTTGAGAAAAAAAATCATGTAAAAACACGTGATTTTTTACCTTTTTGGTTTTTTTTCTTCTTCTTCTTCTTCTTCTTCTTCTTCTTCTTCTTCTTCTTCTTCTTTATAATCGTCTTCTTCTCTCGTTTCCCTGTTAACATTAAATATTTTTTTTGCATCAATATATCCTTCTCCTTATTTCATGGTTGTAACCGTGACTGCCTTATCTTCTTTTTCCTATCTTTATTCTTCCAAGACAATTTTTTTTGTCTTCTTGCTTTCATAGCTTTAATATATTGCGATATATTTTACTTTTTTTCATATTCGTTAAAGATGTACCTGGAATACCTAGTTCGCGGGGGCTCTACCATCGATTTTTCTGTTCTTCAAAATATCTTGACATGTTTAGCCACAGTCTATCGAGTAGGAGCACCTTTGATCCGCAATTCAGAGGGGTCAACGGTCACATTAGATGACACGACCTTTGACGGGGTCAGAGTACTTTTCTACCAGCGCACCGATGGCAGTCAAGAGAAACGACCGGCTTTTATCTTTCTACATGGGGGCGGTCTCACTATTGGCAATGTCGGTGAGTGGCAAGAGTACTTGTTTACATATTGAGAAGAGCTATTCAGTTGTATAATGACGTTTTGTTAAGTATTTTGATTTTAAGCTTGCTTTAATGTCAAAGATAGCTCTTGAAAACCTCACGGACAATTAGAACTTGATCCGGCATATCAACACAGTTCATGCAAGTCATACCCTGTCGTGTAGTCTAAAACTGCTACAAAGCCATGTATATGGATTCCTATCGCTTCTGTCCCAAGCTATGTGTTTTGAACATATAATACTCGTTGTTTTCCTTGTCGTTTCGATCCCTGATCATTTCTCTGTATATATAACTTTTGTTTTTTTACAATGTAGTTCAATATTATTCCCCCTTCTTCGGATCACTCTCGATTTGTCTGTCTATGTAATAATCTTAATTAACATTAAAACGCAAATGTTTAATTCGGCATAATTATTGTTCTCTTTAATTTGTGTATGTTTTATCGTATTCAAGTTGTTCTTTTTTATATACTGCAGATTTTTCTTTTAATTTGATTCCATCTTTCGCACAAGTGCGCCTCGAGCATTTTATTACAAGTTGATTTGGTGCCTTGAAAATGTTATATATTAATATTAATGTCATCCAATCATCATTTTGACCCTCTTCTCTCTCTCTCTCTCTCTCTCTCTCTTTTCCCCGTTGTATATAGATATCTTCGAGATAGGAACCAGTGGTATTGCAGGGCACCTAGATGGTATGGTTGTGATATCTGTGGAGTAAGTTACTTTAGGATGATCTATCAGACAATAATTAATGAAAGTTTATTCTATTTTTCATATGTTGTATCGCTGAAAAGTAATTGGATTTGTATGTTGCAAAAGAAAATATATTCAATTCATTTTTTTTTTTAATTGAGTAGTCATTTTGATGTAAAATTTATATTTTTTCATCGTTTTAATGAGGCCTTTTTTATTTTTTATTTAGAGGCAAGTTGGAATTTGTATTGTTTACCGTGGAAGAGAAAATGGCTTGGTAATTAATTTTTGGATCAAACTTGATCTCTCTCAGTTGATTGCAAACTGATCATGATCACAGTATCAAAGAGAAATAGGACACATGCTTTGGCGACGATCACCTGGCGGTGAATTAATTACTCTAACTATATTCCTAATTTCAATCCTGGATCGAACACTACACCAAACCCTAACATGAAACGCAATGACAACTCTAATCCTAACCCTTTATATTCATCGTTATCCTTTTTTATAAAAAAAATATAAAACGGGGCAAAGGTAGCATGAGGAATAATTGGAATCACCAAATTAAAAAAAAACATTATTGTTCTTAATCTCGAGTAAGAACCACCCCAGGTCGACCATACCATTATTTCATATTAAAAATGCTTCCACTTATCAGACTGTGTATTGTGAACTTGCAAGCTATCTGTTACTTCCGTTCAGTTATCGCCTGGCACCGAAACATCCCTTCCCAGCGGCCTACGACGACGGGCTAGCCGTTACGAAATGGTTGATGAGACACGCCGACGTCTACGGCGTTGATCCCACTCGCATTGCCGTTGGAGGTGACAGCGCCGGCGGTTACCTGACGGCCGCGATCGTCCAGGCAATCCACGACGATCCGACCTTGCCCAACGTTCGTCTCCAAGTCCATCTCTTCCCGTGGTTGCAGCACTTCGACTACCAGACACCGTCCTACCAGAAGAACGCCCATGTCTTCGGGGAGAAAACCTGGCTCGAGAACTCCATCCCCGGGTTCTGCTTCAGCGCGTACTTTAACGGAGTCCTCAACGACTCCCTGGTTGCGCAGATGACGGTAAACAACCACACCTCTGCGGCCTTTAAGAACTCCCCGATTTACAGGAAGACTTTCAATCATTCTCTGATACCAAAGGATTTCCGTGACCCCGCGTACTACACCCCACCCCAATCAAGTGACTTCGGCAACGAGGAAATCTGGAATGACCTCAAAGACGTGGTTCTTGATACTCGCTTCTCGCCGATCCTTCGCCAGGACATGCGAGGATTACCGAAGGCCTACATCGCCACTTGCGGCTACGATCCTCTACGGGACGACGGAATATTTTACTTCCATCGTCTAAAGGATGCCGGTGTTGATGTATTTTGGGTGAACTATGACACGGCCTTTCATGGTCTAGATTGGTACCATCCATTGCATTCGGAAACTGGGAAGCAACTGCAAAGAGGGTTTATCAATTTCATCAAAGATAATATTTGAATTTGTGCCTGATTTTTTTATTAGTCGAAAAATGACATAGGCCTAGTAGTGTACAAGGTGTAAATTGTCGCTCATGCTTTGGGAGTGTCATTTAGCTTATTACACTTAGTATTAATGTGCCCGGTAATGTGCGCCTACATGTAAAGCATCAGATACATTGAAGAGTCCGATTCTTCCTATTCTAAATGCATTACACTTTCAAGATGTTTTTCCCCCCAGAAATAACAGCTTTCCTCGTTTTTGTGCTCTTTTGTTTTGTTTTTCTCGGTTTGGATGTAAGGGGGTGGGTAATTTTAATCATAGGCCTACTGTTACTGTTATTTGCAACGAGGAAAATTTAAAAGTTTCTTGTCAGTCACTGTGTGTTCATCGGATGCACTTTTTTAAACGCCTTTTAGTGAAAAAACTTTCTATCTATGTTAAGTTCAAACAAAAAGTAATATGCTTTGATATCGTCAATTTGATGATTTATAACTGTTTAAATTACACTTTGCTGCCTAAATACGCTACATGTAACAATGTACAATAAATGAACCACAAGCAAGTGGAGAATTGCGTGCCATTTACAAAAAATATAGTTTGGGGCACCTTTACCCTTACAAGTACAAAAGTGCATGTTTTTATTTTTGTGTAAGATGGTAAAAAAACAAGAGAAGAAGGTAGAGAGAGCTTAAAGGGGAGAGATGGAGAGAGAGAGGGGAGATAGAGAGAGAGAGAGAGAGAGAGAGAGAGAGAGAGAGAGAGGGAGAGAGAGAGAGAGAGATGGAGAGAGAGAGAGAGAGAGATGGAGGGAGAAAGAGAGAGGAAGAAATTAAGAAAGACGATGAAAGAGGGACAGCCAGACAGAAAAAAGGAGAGACAGAAAAAGTATAACTTCCTCAAAAAATAAAGTGACCGAATTAAGATAGAGGGAGTGGTAGCGGAGATAGAGTGGGCAGAAAGAGAAGGAGGAAGAGGCCGGGTAGGAGAAAGAAAGAGGAAGAGAGAAAGAGAGAGGAGCGAAAAATAGAGGGAGGAATGGAAAGAGAAAAAAGAGAAAGGGAGGGGTGGGGGAGAGAAAGAGGAAAGGGAGACAAGGGTAAAAATCATGGTAGCGATGTGGCCAATATCACAGATTAAAATCTTCCATAACAAGGGATATTAGCAGAATGCAGGCCAATACAAAATCTCTGACTATAAAGTGTAAGGAAGGGGAAAAAATGTGTCTTAAACTTTTCCTGTACTGTATGTCTTCAACATTTCTAGCAGGTAAACTGAAAATACATTTTAGAGACGGTATTTCGTATTCCACGGGATATGGAGACCGGTCATTTTATTCTATTGCTCCTCGATCGCCTGAGAAATTCCCTCCCATCATTAATTCGCGAAATTGGCAACCTGGACCACTTCAAAGCTTCACTAAAAACTCACATCTTCCTTCAGACATTTAAATACTAACTTTATTGGAGGGGCTCACGCCTTCGAATGTTTTTTTAAACAGATATATGGTTCCATACAAAATTGATGTGAGAAGTGTCTAACATTTGTTTTTATGTGGCCCAAACATTGTGGAGCGCGTGCGCAGCGCTTTGTAACTGCAAGGAAAAGGCGCTATATCAAATATCTTTTGGATTGGATTGGATCATCATCATCTTATATAAATCCAGATTATCATAATTTTTCGTAATTCATTGAAAAATATAATGTTGTCAAATCTTAGGGAGACATTTTGGAACATTATAGGGATGGGGGGGGGGGGGCTTTTATCCTCATCCGATGATTCCACCCTGCCTATACCATGAATATCTTGTTTGTTTTGTTATAGAAACTGGTATCATATTCCCCAAAATATAACTCGACAACGTGGCTCGCGACGGCAAGACGCTCGGCGTCAGCAAGACGCTCTGCGTCAGCGTTCTGTCGCCAACGAAACCTACGAAGGTACTCTAAACGAAGTCGCAGGTGTAGCGCCATCTGCGACAAAACTTGTTAACATTATTTCATTTTTGAACTCTTCACGGCAACAGGAGAGAAAAATCGAATGTCAATCATATTTCTCTACTTTTAGAGCAAGATTTTGTCATATTTCAGTGAATTATCAAAGTCGTAATAATGACGTCTAAAATGGAGCTCGACTTGACTGCTTCTGCACGACCAATTTGGCTGGTCAAGGTAAGTTGTGTAGCATATTTAAAACATAACACAGATTGATACGAATGGGACTGCATTGTGAATTTCAGTACACTTTTGTTTTTGTTGATGGTGTGATTGTGAATGAACAAGATAAAGAGTTCTAGTCAGTGCCCATTGAATGATTATGGCAGTGTTGATGGTGATAAATATGTGTAGAAAATGAAGTAATAATGTTCATTTGGAAAATTGATCTGTCCTAAATCTTTCCTGCATCAAGAGTAATCGCAATTGACAGCAATGATACAATGCCAATGGCTGGCATAGGTTTGACTAGAACGAATTTTTCTGTCTCTTTCGTTCGTTAGCCTCTGATTTGGGTAAGGTCGGCTCTCTCTTTAGAGACAGAATAGCCCTATACTCTGTAGTGGCCGCGCGTTTGTACTAAGAAACGTTACACAAAACTTGGCCAAACTTAACCCCTAATTTTGATATTTTACCGGATGCATATCCGATGTAGATCTATTTATACTCCTAAATTTTCTATATAACTAACTACTTCGGTTCCACTTACCAACTTGACTACTTGAATCCGTTTAATGGTCCCTTTTCAGGAAATTATGGGTCAAGATCGACATCCATGAAGAAAATCTTGCAGCCGGGTCGCGTCTTTCTTTCTAGTCTACGCCGAAGGCAAAATGATTATAACGGAAAAACTGTGCACGAGCTGACATGCACAGTTTTTCCGTTATAATCATTTTGCCTTCGGCGTAGACTAGAAAGAATGAGACCCGGCTGCAAGATTTTCTTCATGGATGTTGATCTTGACCCATAATTTCCTGAAAAGGGACCATTAAACGGATTCAAGTAGTCAAGTTGGTAAGTGGAACCGAAGTAGTTAGTTATATAGAAAATTTAGGAGTATAAATACATCGGATATGCATCCGGTAAAATATCAAAATTAGGGGTTAAGTTTGGCCAAGTTTTGTGTAACGTTTCTTAGTACAAACGCGCGGCCACTACAGCGTATAGGGCTATTCTGTCTCTAAAGAGAGAGCCGACCTTACCCAAATCAGAGGCTCACGAACGAAAGAGACAGAAAAATTTGGTCTAAGGTTTGACTAGACCGAATTTTCCGTCTCTTTCGTTCGTTAGCCTCTTATTGGGGTAGGGTCGGCCGGCTCTCTCTTTAGAGACTGAAACCGTCTATACACATTCCCGTGATAACGCCACGGCCATTTCAAGCCATATTGTTATGCCCCCAAAATCCCCCAAAATGTCATTTTACCTCGTGCATATCCAATTGTAAATTAGGCCTAGGATCTAGGCTATAATACATCGGTTCCACTTACCAACTTGACTGAAATAATCCGTTTAATGGTCCCTTTTAAGGAAATTATGGGTCAAAATCGACATCCATGTTGAAAATCTTGCAAGCCGTGTTAAACTCTCGCTGCCGGAGTTGGCTAAATCAATCTCATCCCTTCTAGTCTACGCCGAAGGCAAAATGATTATGAAGGAAAAACTGTGCGCCATCTACACGTTCGTAATGGCGTTATCACAGTTTTTCCTTCATAATCATTTTGCCTTCGGCGTAGACTAGAAGGGATGAGATTGATTTAGCCAACTCCGGCAGCGAGAGTTTAACACGGCTTGCAAGATTTTCAACATGGATGTCGATTTTGACCCATAATTTCCTTAAAAGGGACCATTAAACGGATTATGTCAGTCAAGTTGGTAAGTGGAACCGAGGTAGTATAACCTTCTCCTAATTTTAAATAATCAATGCATGAGGTAAAATGACATTTTGGGGGCATAACCCTACGACTTGAAATGGCCGTGGCGTTATCACGGGAATGTGTATAGACGGTTTCCGTCTCTAAAGAGAGAGCCGGCCGACCCTACCCCAATAAGAGGCTAACGAACGAAAGAGACGGAAAATTCGGTCTAAGGTTTGACTAGACCAAATTTTCCGTCTCTTTCGTTCGTTAGCCTCTTATTGGGGTAGGGTCGGCTCTCTCTTTAGAGACGGAAACCGTTTATACAAATTCCCTTGATAACGCCACGGCCATTTCAGGCCATATTGTTATGCCCCCAAAATCCCCCAAAATGTCATTTTGTATCCAATTGTAAATTTAGACAGCAATAACCATCTGATTTGCGTCATTTCTTTAATAAAACTGACATTTGTTGTCATTCCCCAATACAGATGGCAACCCAGAGATCTCGTACCGTGGGGGTGGCTATGTACATATTTTCGTCCACGACATTTTCTCCCCGATTTTCTTTATTTAGATCTAATTTCCTGATTTCTAAATCAGATGTAAATTAGGTCGGTATGTCATTTGTCCTAATTACAGTTATCAAAATTTGATAACTCAATATTAAATGGATAATTTACGGACTTACTTATATGAATTATCCAATTTGTACCTCAGAACCGCGAAGCAGTACGTTCATGCATTCGAAATATTACCCGGCGGCCGATATATTTCCGGGTACCTACCAAAACATAGCCAATGGCCAATCAGAGCACTCGTTTCGTGGGAGTTCGTTGGTCAAGCCGGGCCGACTCGTACGTAGCTACGGTTGCTATTGGACGTTCGAAAAGAAAAAAATTATATTCATCAACTAAAACCAAGACGGATAATGTTGACGACGAGACTTTCTCGGATTAATCATTAATTTAGGATCTAAATGAGCAAGCTATCGTAAGTCAAATAAGCTATATATATATTTTTAATTTGTATTAGGGGGTCTATATTTGCAGCAGTTATGAGGATGTAAAGAGTGAAAATCTCGTTGCATATCTCATTCATCGCGGTCCGGTCGAACCGAACCATTTGTTCCGTACAGTCCCTCACAGAAAGAGGTCCCCATCCTTCAGTCTCTATAATCGGAGGTCTAGTGGAGCCAGACGTAGTCTCAGTGGAACAACCGACGATTAGAGAGACTGAAGCTTTTGGTCTATTGTAAATTAGGCCTAGGATCTAGGCTATAATACATCGGTTCTACTTACTAACTTGACTGAAATAATCTGTTTAATGGTCCCTTTTAAGGAAATTATGGGTCAAAATCGACATCCATGTTGAAAATCTTGCAAGCCGTGTTAAACTCTCGCTGCGCATGGAGTCATCTAAATCAATCTCATCCCTTCTAGTCTACGCCGAAGGCAAAATGATTATGAAGGAAAAACTGTGCGCCATCTACACGTTCGTAATGGCGTTATCACAATTACTTAGCCGGATGTAACCGCTTTGTAACTTAGCATGTGCATCTAAAATGAGATATATTTCAGACTTTGTCCGTTGTCAGCACTTGTACCACTTAGAATTACATACATGCCAACTGTTCATATTAAAGAGGAACATTCCTCTTTTTGGGAGAAGATAATTATCATTTTAATGCAGGTGTTCCTCTTCCTGTACAAATTTGTCTGTAGTATTGAATAGGAGAGTTAATGATTATGAAGGAAAAACTGTGCGCCATCTACACGTTCGTAATGGCGTTATCACAGTTTTTCCTTCATAATCATTTTGCCTTCGGCGTAGACTAGAAGGGATGAGATTGATTTAGATGACTCCATGCGCAGCGAGAGTTTAACACGGCTTGCAAGATTTTCAACATGGATGTCGATTTTGACCCATAATTTCCTTAAAAGGGACGATTAAACAGATTATTTAAGTCAAGTTAGTAAGTGGAACCGATGTATTATAGCCTAGATCCTAGGCCTAATTTACAATTGGATATGCACGAGGTAAAATGACATTTTGGGGGATTTTGGGGGCATAACAATATGGCCTGAAATGGCCGTGGCATTATCAAGGGAATGTGTATAAACGGTTTCCGTCTCTAAAGAGAGAGCCGACCCTACCCCTTTAAGAGACTAACGAACGAAAGAGACGGAAAATTCGGTCTAAGGTTTGACATGATGTTAACTTTGTCTTTGATCAAATAATTGATGACTAACATATTTTAGTTTTATTGTACAATTTTATTTGATAAAAAGGAGTATCGATTGCACCCCTCCCATCAGCTCACTTTTATTGTTGACCTCATTTTCGATCCAATTTCATTAACTTAACCAATGACAGATTTTTAATTTTTTTCAAACTAGGGTCTAGGCCTAGAGTCCACCCATTATTAAGTTAAACCTGCAGTATACCTCAGTCTTGAGGCTTGAGTATCATTACTTGAGCAGAACTACACTTAAACAAAAATGTAACATAGATCTCTAGACTAAAAAAAATAAGACGCTTTTTTATCAAATTGTAAAACTATAGATTAAATCTTTCTTGGTTTGATATTAAACGTCAAATCAAATTTCATACAGATCAAAGATTTTTTTGTTTTTGTTGTTGTTGTAAACATGATAAAACTGGCCATCTATTCAAATACTAATATTAATTATCACTTATTCATCTTTTCAGGTTCCAAAGTATGTTGCACAGAGGTGGGAAAAATCTGACAAGAATGGCCACATCGGAAAGATACGAATCGGAAAGTAAGAAAAGGGACCGCTCAGAAAGACATTAAACAGTTTGACACTAAATTGCATTTGTGAAATTTCCTCAAACTCTGCTTTACACAAGAAGATTATCGAAAGGGAGACTTTCATTGACAAAAGATTTTAAGATGACAAATTAAAGAATGTATTGTTAACACCCAATATATAAACATTTCATTAAAAATGTTTTGTATTTTTTTTGCAAGAGAGAATTATTTTCTTTTAAATATATATTAACAGTATATTTGAGGATAAATTTCAAGTGAAAAAAAGAAAAAAAGATCAAGGATGAAAAGGAATCATTTGTCAATTGAGTATATTCTCCTTTGGGAGACATTGCCTAGATTTATGAACTATAATATAGACAAGACCGTGGGTCACAAGACCAAGTCCATGATGAAACTGTTATTTATCTTCTTTTAGCATGATATATGGTCATGGTATAGAGACAAAACTAGGACATAATAAAGCCAGGCTTGACTTCATCACTACTCTGGACTAACACAGGACAAAAATACACGGGGGCTCGGGCGAAATAGCCCCCGAAATGCCCAAAGGAGCCCCCGAAAGTCGTAAAAGAGCCCCCAAATTTAGCATATACACCCATGTAGTTCAATGCAAAACAAATTAAAGAGTGTTATTTCATGCAAGCAAGCTTGAAAAGTAGCCCCCGGATTGTTTAAAGTAATTTTTTCCCTGGACTAACAATATAAAATCATTCACTTGTTCACATTATCACATTATGATATAGCATCCCGATGTGATTCCAAAGAGTGTTGTATTGATCTGGCTTTAACTCTTGCAACCATTATCTGTGTATGTCAAGGGATGGTTATTCCACCAGGTACCCACTTCCTACAGATATAATGTGCCAACTGTTAATTAATGTCTTTCCAAAGGATGAGGGGAGGGATTTGAACCCTCTATCTTGTGATCCACCATCCGATGACTTACCTATTAGACCACAACATATCTCTTTCTTATCCAAACAGAAAGTTTGGTGTAGTGTGCCAACTGTTGATTAATGTTTTTCCAAAGGATGAGGGGAGGGATTTGAACCCTGTACCTTGTGATCCACAGTCTGATGACTTACCTACTAGACCACAACACCTCTATATCTTTTTGTTATCAAAACAGAAAGTTTGGTGTAGTGTGCCAACTTTTGATTAATGTATTCCAAAATATGAGAGCAGGGATTTGAACCCTGTACCTTGTGATCCACAGTTCGATGACTTACCTATTAGACCACAACACCTCTATGTCTTTTTGTGATCCCAACAGAAATTTTGGTGTAGTGTGCCAACTGTTGATTAATGTTTTTTCCAAAGGAAGAGAGAAGAGATTTGAACCCTGTACCTTGTTAGCCACAGTCCAATGACTTACCTATTAGACCACAACACCTCTATGTCTCTTTGTTATCCAAACAGAAAGTTTGGTGTAGTGTGCCAACTGTTGATTAATGTTTTTCCAAAGGATGAGGGCAGGGTTTTTGAACCCTGTACCTTGTGATCCACAGTCCGTTGACTTACCTATTAGACCACAACGCCTCTATGTCTTTTTTGTAATATCCAAACAGAAAATTTGGTGTCGTGTGCCAACTTTTGATTAATGTATTCCAAAGGATGAGAGCAGGGATTTGAACCCTGTACCTTGTGATCCACAATCCTGGACTTAGTACTAGACTGCAACACCTCTATGTCTTTTTGTCATCGAATCAGAAAGTTTGGTGAGCCTGACATCTCGCTGGTAATGGATGAACGTGTAGCGAAGACCAAACTGACTCCCGATGATCCTGATATACCTGTAGAACATAAGTTGCAAGTGATGAGCCCCCTGCCAGGCACCATGATGGTCTACTCAACGGGGACTACAGGTGGGTAACCAAACCAGGGGGCTGTTTCACAAAGACTGAGATCGACTTAAAGTTGGACTTAACATGCCACTATTTTTCTCTCATCATTTAGTGGCATTGGTCTCTCAAGGGACGTACAAACAGTGGTCACAAACCTACAGAATTTACATTTTTTTGATAGTTCATTATTGTAGGAAAAAATACTTTCTAAAGATCATAATTGAGAGACCAATAGTGATAGGAAACAGTGGCATGAATGGCCTGCCATAGTTGAGTTCAACTTAAAGTCGATCTCAGTCTTAGTGAAACACTCCCCAGGGAATACATTTGAAGTTGTGGTCGTTGTGGTTTCCACACTACTGGAGATGCGAGGGTAATGATTTCGGTATGGGCCCTGTTACAGCACTTGTGTCTTTAACCAAGATATTTTGTCTGAATTGCTTCTCTCCACCAAGCTATAGAAAAACAAAATTACTTAGCCGGATGTAACCGCTTTGTAACTTAGCATGTGCATCTAAAATGAGATATATTTCAGACTTTGTCCGTTGTCAGCACTTGTACCACTTAGAATTAATGTAAAATCCTGGTAAGGCCTAAAAAAAAAAAGGTGCCAAAACATGGGTTGGTCGGTCAGTCAATATATTTTTTTTCTCTAAAAAACGGAAGAAAAAAATTGAAAATTAAAAAAGCCAACCGTAGATTTCAGATTTTGGGGTCGGTCGCAAAGGGTAGTACAACATCTTTTTTTTTAAAGGCCTAATTGAGTCTATGACACCTAAAGCAGTATGTATAATTACAAAGGTACTCATTAATACTAGAAATTGCAGAGACCAGATAATGGAAAAGATATATTTCATTCTTTTCTTTTCCCACATGTTTTATTTTCTTTTCATACTGGTAGATAAATTATCTGTGGAAGGAAAGGTTGTGGAGCGACTGGAGTGCAGACCTGTCGGAAGTGAATCATATATGCTGATGAAAAGGTATGTTTCTTGTAAAACATTATTCATTCTTCGTCAAAAATATTCTGAAGAATGTGCATTTATATATTTATTTTCTTTCTTAAAAATGAATGCGGATGTGCATGAAAATGAAGACATTGTTACAGTGGAAACTTGTTATAACAAGGTCCTTGGGACCAAGGAAATTACCTGGTTATATCAGGAATCTTGTAATATTGGGGTAAAAAAACATAAGAATATAAAGAGCTGGGACCAGTAAAATCACCTTGTTATATCAGATACCTCGTTAAATCAGAGCTCTTTTTACTGAGGTTCCACTGTATTTATTTACTGGCCTTTCTCAAAATAGTCATATGGAGCATGAAATGAAGATCCAATCCATGATGGGATTAAAAAAATTGTATTTTAACGAAATTGCTCAGAAGTTTTTACACATATAGAATCTGGTTCATGGAACGTTATATTTGGTGGTATTGCTTTGAATTAATGTTGTTAATCTGTATTATGAATGTAGCATTACATTTTAAATTCTATATTACATTGAAGATTTGATTGTATTCTTCATCATTGTATTCCATTCAATGTGTGACTGTCACTGCGTCTTAGTCAACATCATATTGAAATCTGTTTTCTTTATTGCATTGTATTTGCTTGAATTCTGTTTAAATCTTGATTGTATAGTGTACCAAAGCTGTAACATCATAATTCTAATTTTATGAACCAGAGCAAAATAACACTGAGCTCCTATAGGAAATCTATTTATTCAGATGGTCATATCTCAGCCAATACTTAACATATTCAATTGGTTTTCGACATTTGGACATTATTTTTGACGCTCTTTCAGAAAATGAAGAAAAAATTGAGAAATTCCAAAAATAGATTTGTTATGATGTCACCACTCTATTCCATTCAATACTTGACTGCATTCTGTTCAATGCTAAACTGATTTTGTTTTCATTGAATGGAATGACCTCACAGGAAGCAGATAGAGCTGGCACACAAACCAACCAAGGTCACACAACAGATCAAAGATAGACCTGTCAACGCGTACAAACCCATCTCAAGACATAAAGAACTCGTAAGTATATTTCCCCCTCTTGTACACTTTCACTCCTTTCCCCTTTTGTTTTATCATTTTCTCTTATTAAAGCAATATTGATGACTTTTCTTCTTCCCGTTGTCTGTATCCCATTTGAAAAAGGCAGTTGATACGAATATCATTTAAATGAATATCTGAAACATGTACATTTTATTTCCTCCTATATATGTTGTGGTTTAACATGAAATGGAATATAGGTATATCTGGATCATGATCATATTTTTATTGAATTTTTATGAATGAAGATTTTTGTATATTTATTTTGTGGATTTCTTTTCTTTTACTTTAAGTGGATTGATAAGTAATGATTATTTTTTCTGATGAAACATAAAAAGACACATCAGTAGATGATCTTTCAGGAAATATTTGATGCATTGTGCAAATATTCTCTGTCCGTTTAACTTCTCTCCATCCATCTCTCTCCCTCTCTCTCTCCCCTATCCCTCTCTCTCTCCCCTATCCCTCTCTCTCTCCCCTATCTCTCTCTCTCTATCTCTCTCTCTATCTTTCTCTCTCACTCTCTTGCTTGCTCTCTTTTTCTCTCTCTCTCTCTCTCTCTCTCTCTCTCTCTCTCTCTTTCTCACTCTCCCTCTCCCTCTCTTCCCCTCTCTTCCTCTCTCCTCCCGCCCTCCATTTTTCCATCTCCCTTCCTCACTCTCCCTCTCTTTTGAATCTTTCTTAACCTAACCATCTCCCTCTCACTCCCCCTTTCAGGCTGCCTATGAGAAGAAGAAGAAGGAGGAAGGGAAGAAGCCTCGTCTGGAGAAGGAGAAATTGATGGACATCTTGTTCTCAGCCTTTGAAACTCACCAGTTCTACCAACTAAAGGACCTCTGTAGGATAACTCAACAACCTGTGGTAAGTTCAGCACTGAAAACTAAACAGCTTTGAACCATAAATCAGGGATGCCAATTTTTCAGCTTTTTATATTTTGGGTGTCAAATTTCCGGCCCCGTTTATTTCTTTCCGCCCTTCTCTCCAACTTGGAAGAGCACCAGATGTGTTTAGAATATGAAGGCATTTGAAAAGCCATGCTTTACAGATGTGTTTAGAATATGAAGCATTTGAAGATGCTTTTTAACCCTAATAAGGCCGGGGGGGGGGGGGGGGCCATTATGGCCCCCCCTCCACGATTTTTCTGATTGTTCGAGAACGCATATGGATGGCGCCTCGCCGCTCGCTGACTTTTTTCTTTAGAGTCTTGCGCATCTTTAAAAAAAAAAAAAAAAAAAATCGGACCTATAGTTACAAGGTCACGTGACCTGTTGTCTTTGCATGTTAGCCCGAAAATCGCTCATTTTTGTGATTTGTGTACAAAACATATGGAAATGTCATTTTTCCTAAAAATAGATCAAACATTGGTTATTGGGTCTTGTTTAAAGTTTAGGTGGTTGTTTTGGGAGTCAAAATAGTTGAATTGTAGGAAGAAATGAAAAAAAACAAAAAAAACAATAACATACATAAGTTAAAAAAACAATGAAATACATAAGAAATTATCAGAACAAGAGATAACATAAGGAATAATCTGGCTCTTCCAAATTTTTTTGTCGTATTATTGTTCCAAATGGTCTAATGAATATATGTAGTGAAAACGAATGCTTAAATATGAATAATATAGGATTTATGGGTAAAAATGTGATTTTATGAAGTTATTTGCATAAATTACCATAAATATGCAAATGAGGGATTTTTTTCAAAAAATTGAAATTATCATATTGTTCTATACACTTCACTTGACATGCGTGCAAATTTTCGCGGAGATCGGCCGTTTCACGGCCGAGATCTTAGGGGGGGGGGGGGCCATTATGGCCCCCCCCCCCCCCCCCGGCCGTAGTAAGACTTCAAATAGCCCGGCCTTATTAGGGTTAAGGAACATTTTTTCTCTGATGATTTTCCACACTTGAATAATAACAATGATAACGCTCACAAATTATTTTCACCCCTCCCCAGAACTCAAACTTCTCTGACAAACCAGGATATTGATTGATTTTGGTATTCTTGATACAACAGCTATATGTACTTTCCTCATATCTTTACCACATTACATTCAATATATTTGACACACATCCTACAGTAAGTCTCAATGTTTGATTGTAATCGCTTTGTTTTTAATTCGCTGCCGGCAGCCATACCTGAAGGAGATGCTACAAGAGATAGGAACCTACCACCAGAGGGCGCCACACAAGTACATGTGGGAGCTCAAAGCAGAGTATCGTCATTACAAGTCAGAACAGAACGAGATGGACACTTCCTAGCATTCCCTGCCTGCAAATTGGCATCACAAACTGATGAAGGGAAATGAAACATTATCTGGTGGCCATGTGGGTCATTCTAGCATTCTCTTATCGCAAATTGGCAACCTGGGACCAGTTTCACAATGCCTTTTTTCAACAACAAATTACTAAAATCAGTGACAAATCTGCTGATGACCAATCAGAAGCAAGGATTTTAGTAGCTTATAACAAAAGCTGTCATTTGTCACTGATGACACGTTTTGTGAAACACCCCCTGGACTAAGGAAGCAACATGAAAACATCTCTGGTGACTAACATTGGCCATGTGGGTCGTCTCGTCTGACCATCCTCAACTTGCAAATTGGCAGCATAAACTGACAGAGTGAAATGAAACATTATCTGGCCATATGGGTCATTCTAGCATTCTCTTATCGCAAATTGACAGCATGGACTAACAGGAAGAATTTTCTACTTGCCACATGCTTCAGAGAGTCTTGTTAGAAATGGCAGTTGGGGAAATGGACACAAAGAAACTTTTTAAGACTGTTTAGGGCGTACACCGCACGATATGACTACGATCAGATTTTAAAAGAATTTGAAGTATCATTTGATGTGATTATTCAAACTTGTTGAATCTCAATGATTGAGGATCTGAATAGTCTTGCATTAATGAAATCTAAAAATCTAAATTTCAAGGCCAAGGGATTTCAAGCTTCCTTGGAGGAAAAGCGAGATTGGCTCAGAATCGCAGTGACCAAAAGTGCGATCAGTGTCTTCCGTTTGAAGCCGATTCTGCTTTTATACTGACTAGAAGTCCCAAATGCACCACAATACCAGTTATTAGTGCCATTATCATTATTTAGAACCCAAATGAAGAAGATAATCTTGTTTAGATTTTCATATGTAATATTATTACCATTTCATAGAAAATTTAATCGCAGGAGTATTGTATAGTGTGCGCTGGGCATAAGAGGTCACAACAACAGAGTCGTTGGCCTATTGCATCACAAGGAATGGAATGGGGCAGGGTGAGAAGTGCGGCATGTGCAGATCTTTTGTTTCTTGAGCTAATTTTTTTACAAACATGATATATCATGTTGACAACCATCGTCATACCTTTATCCATAAATTCCTCTGTTAAAGGTTCTTTGCCCCATTTGCAGGCCCATGAGAGGCCAATGGTGAGAGCAACCACTGGCATGAATGGTCTGCCATAGTTCAACTCGAACTTAAGTCTATCTTAGTATATTTCCCTTCATATAAGAAACTGTTGGTCTCATATGTTGTGATATTCTAATTACTACAGAGACTTTTGTTGGCGGACTTATACACCATCATTACACTGTATGTCGCATGGTCTATTTGTCAACAAGTGCCCACCGCTTGTAAAATGTATTTTTCAAAGTAATGATATGGTGTTTCACCATACATATATTAAAATGAAGATCGACAGCCAAGCTGAACGTGTTATTATTGGGGTGTTGTGCAAGGAACATTTTCTTCTCTTACAGTGTTGACAGTTTTCGTTTTTGCTGTATATTTTTTTCCATTTTATTCCACCTCATCTTTATCTGTAATTAGGTTTCATTCTTTTTACTGTTTCATATAATCTTTTTTTTTACACTCCTTTTCTTTCGCCATCTCCTCCAAATTGGTTAAAGGGCAATCCAACCTTTGTAATAAGTTCATTAGTGTGACAGCAGAAAAATCAGAGAAACAAAATGGCAAAAGTTTAAAATGAAACGTTTCAATAATAAGGGAGTTTAATGTTTGAAAAGCTATGTGAATCTCAAATGGGCAATTTGTTCAGTGGATTGTGACGTATTCAAGGACAACTCTCCTGTTTTTTTTATACAAAATTATTCATTTGTTTTTTCTCTACAGTGCCTTCTCTCTTGGGACACTATTCAAAATATATATTATGGATAGCATTTCACTATAGGTCCTCCAGAAAGAAAAGACACTCCCCGAGTCATACACTTCGAGTCATACACTTGGAGAAGAAAAAAAAGTAGTGAGTTCTTGTATAGGAATGAATGTGGAAAGTTTTCAGGCACTAAATCACAGTGACACTATCTTCAGCTAATTTGAGGTTATCATACGTATGGTGATTACAATTTTCAAAAATTCACAACTCTCTTTTATTTTGTCTGATTTCATTCAAACTTTCACCAATATGCTTCTGATTGTTGTACTGTTTATTAGATCTGTTTGCTACTGAGGTTGAAAATACCCTTGAATAGAATCTTATATGTTCTTTCACCTATTTTGATTCACATTCCTCTCCACTCCTCTTACATGTTATGTCTTAATCAGTTAGAGTTCTCTTTGAATCTTATCACTCCTACATTTATTCTTTGTCAAAATCTCTTTCCCTTGTTAACCCTATGTCAACTGGGGGGGGGGTCAATTTGACCCCCCCCCTGTAGAAATTTTGCGACTACTCCGAAACCGCGGCAGATATAAAATTTTCCTTTCACGACTTTTTACTTTCGAGTCTTACGCATCTTTTAAAACAATTTTTTCGAAAATCGGACCTACGGTTACAAGGTCACATGACCTTTTGTCTTTGCATGTCAGCCCGAAAATCGCTCATTTTCATGATTTGTTTACAAAACATATGTAAAAGTCATTTTTCCTAAAAATAGATAAAACATTGGTTATTGAGTCTTGTTTAAAGTTTAGATGTTTGTTTTTGGGTCAAAATAGTTGAATTGTAGTTATAAATGAAATAAAACAACAAAAACAATAAAATACATAAGTTAAAAATCAATGAAATACATAAGAAATTATCAAAACAAGAGATAACATAAGGAATAACCTGGCTCTTCCAATTTTTTGTGTTGTATTATTATTCCAAATGGTCTAATAAATATATGTAGTGAAAAAGAATACTTAAATATGAATAATCTATGATTTATGGGCAGAAATGTGAATTGTATGACCTTATTTGCATAAATTAGCATAAATATGCAAATGAGTGAATTTTTCAAAAATTTGAAATTACCATAGTATTCTTTACACTTCACTTGACATGCATGCAAATTTTCGCGGCGATCGGCGGTGAAACGGCCGAGATCTTAGGTGGGGGTCAAATTGACCCCCCCCCCCAGTAAAAACCTGGTCTGAAATAGCCCAGTTAAGATAGGGTTAAAGGTAAAGACCAGTATTGGAAACGCCCCAATTTCAAAAAATGAAATGGAAGCTCTTATTACCAATCATGTGAAGGAATATGTTTTGAATAATACATGATAACAAATTTGCTGGAAAACCGCCGACTAATTGATATATTTGGTAAATTAGTTTATCTATTGGCATGTGAGAGATAAAAACGCACATGTGTGCGTAGTCCCATATACATCTTTCTGTGTACAGTGCTTGTAACTTTATGAAGACTGGGCCAAATTTCTTATCATTTTGATGATTCCAGAACCTTGCAGTACATCTATGCTAGATGATCAACCTTTTCTGATCGATTTCACAATGTTTCTTTCAAAATGCGATCGCATGACCATAACTGTTCTTTATCTTTAACTCTTATCCTTAGTTTTTGTTTTCTTTCTCTCTACTCTTCATTTCTGAAATTCTCTTCTCATACCACTCTGTGTTATTCTACTGTGCAGTCTCTCAAACACAACATCTATTATTCTCCTGTACATCAATTTATTGTTTTAGTCTGGTTAACCACCCTGTAACCCATTCTCAGCTTCATTTTCCACCTATTTTCAACCCCAATCACAAGAGTCTCACATTTCCTTTAAACAGCTAAAGCAATCCATTAGTCCCATCTTTATTATCCATTATTTTTATTTTCTGTATCATACATAACATCACAACAACAAATCTGAGTCTTTTTCAACCCAGCAAAACCAATACCTGTATCATACATATCAAATCCATTTCCCCACTTACTATTCATGTACAAGTATATATAGCAGCATATCACTGACTGCCAGTGGCATTCAGATAGTTTTTCTCAATATTGTAGAATTATATTCCTTAAAATTTGGCTGACAGCTTTGGTTCATTTTACAGAAGAAGAAGCAACAATAAAAACAATAGCTACATTTATATCGCGCACTTATCCATCCCGGGGATAATCAAGGCAACTACAAGCGCTAAAAGCGTTCAAGGAATAAATTCCTGCCAGGTACCCATTTATTTACTGCACCTGGGTGGAGAGCGGCAAATGTAGATGAATGTCTTTCCAAAGGATATGAGTGCCACAGCAGGACTTCAACCTCGCACCAAATTAAAATTCCATTTCATTTTTCCCTGAGATGATCATTGCATGAGATCTCTAACATTTCTCTTTTTCAATTATTCCTATATTTCTACATTCTAGAATGCTTGAATTGTTATCATGATTTTTGAATGAGGTATACAATCTTAAAAACACTTCATTTGTACCAATCACAAAAAACAAACAATTTGTTTCTTATGTCAGTGGCCCCATGACCTAATACTATATTCAAAATATGACCTTCAAATAATATTTCCTTAACCCTTACTGTACTGGGCTATTTTGAGCACCCTCTGACTGGGGGGGGGCCTGGGAGGCCCCCCCCCCCTATGATCTCGGCCGTCGATTGTCCGATGAACACGAAAATTTGCATGTTTGTAGATATTTACGTAAGGAACAAGATGGTATAATAAGTTTTTTCCAAATATGCAAATTTTTGTCGTTAGCCTAATTAATTATGCAAAACGCGCTAATTTTATGCATTTTACAGAAAACGTGTCAAACTCCAATTTTTGAACGTTGAAACTCATTATTCATATGAAACTTCTTTTCTAACACAAAAAAGTTATTTTAATGTAATTAATAATGATAATTTATGCAAATTTTGATGCGATTTGTAATTTTTTTTTTTTTTTTTTGATGACATGCGCATACTAATTGTTATGTAACGCCTTACAGGTATATCCGATTTCGACGAAAATGGTATCAAAATGTGCGTAAGACTTGAGGGAAAAAAGTCTTGAAACGACAATTCAAAATTCCAAGCGGTTGCGGCGCAATCTCCGAAAATGTCGAGGGGGGGGCCTCCCAGGCCCCCCCCCAGTACAGTAAGGGTTAAAGAGATTTCACAAGTTAAAATACACTCAGTTAACATAAAAGTGACTTAAGACGGGACTCAAACACAACCCAAGTCCGACTTCTGTGTGCGAGGTTTTATGTTATTCTTTATTTTCTTCATACTCTTCCCCACTCTCACGCATAGAGAAGTGAGTTCAGATTTTTTTAGCTTGGTTTTATACATTAAATTCTAGCTGAACACAAATGATTATTTTAGGTGACTGATGGGGAGGTACCAAAGGATTGATTTTACATGAGGTGATACTGCATTCATCATAAACCGACTCTGAATTAACTGACTGGGGTAAACATTATTGCTTGTTTGGTTTGTTGTCAGTCTGGTGGCATCAGTGTGAATAGGTATAAATACAAATGTAGATTATTTAAAAGATTGAAAAGTCTAAAAAGTACAAACGAGCTGCTAACTTAACAATATGAGCATTCCTCAAGTGAATACACCCTGTACATCACTTGCCCGGCACGGCTACTGCAATTGATAAGGGTTATGTTTTTAAGGAGTTAGCATATATATAAAGCATAGACCGAAAGCTTCAGTCTCTGATATCGACCGTTCCGCTGAGATTACATCTGGCTCCTCAGACCGCCTCTTGACAAATGTCAGTTTTATTAAAGAATGACCCATACCAGACATTTATTTTTGTCTAATATAAGCATAGTCAAAACACTATGGATTTCATAGATTATGAACACTGATATATTTCATAAATCTGTTCTTATTCAGAAAACTGCTTGGAGCTTTTAAATAATAATAAAATTGCTACATATTATATACATTTCATGACTTATATCATATTTCACTACTTCGATCCAAACATGAAATAATGAAGAAAGTGCAGAAGCAAATCAAAAGCACACTGTTACAGCACTTTTTTTGCTAAAATGAATACTGCTTGGCAAGCTCAATAATTTCCTTTTTTGTCATTCCTCGTTTTCTGATGATATTTCAATATAGACATTTGATGATTAGACAGTAGGACCAAATTGAATATACTTTAACATAGGAATACACTGAGGCTCTTATCACACATCTCTCAACTAAAAAATGGTCCCCCATCGAATTGGACATTTTATTGAATTCATGAAACATTTTACATTCAAATCACAAGACAGCCCCATGAACATGTCAATATTGGGTAATGAGAGTTTGGATAAACCAAGGAGATATCTTTTTGGATGAACATGTAATGGTTTATTGCAGATTGGTCTTCAACAAGTTTGTCTACTTCCCACTTAGTCTATTCCCATATGGTCTACATCTAGCCCATCTAATAACCATTTCATCTACTTATCATTTAGTCTAATTTCCAGTTGGTCTATAATTCTCCAATTAGTCTACTAACCATTTGGTCTGTTGCTCATTTAGTCTAATTTACAGTTTGTATAGTGCCCAATTTGTCTACGATCAATATGGTCTAATTATAATTTAATCACAAATAATAATCATCAAATGATTATTGGACCGTATGGTGTTAGACAAAAATTTTATTTGACTAATTGGGAATCAGACTAACCGGTTATTAGACTAAATGAACAATGACCAAATGATAAGTAGAGGAAATGATCATTAGACCATGTGGATAGTAGACGGGAAGTGTGTAGACCATATGGAAATAGACTAATTGGGTAGTAGACAAACTGGTTGTAGACCAAACGGCATTTCACTCATATGCTTCATATAGTTTATTTCTTATATACAAGTACATTGAAACTCCATGCACACACATTATTAATAATAAATAAAATAAAAAAGTAGCCATTTCTTAATACCTTATGTCAAAAAAGAATTTGCATTATAATAATTACCTGAATAGCACATTGAAAGATTAACTGTTCAAAGCTGAACAGAAAGTTTGGAGTTTTGCTTATCAATGCTTAGAAAAATAAAAAACTAATCGCGTTCCTCTTGCTTTAGAAGAAGCCTTTTGGATCCTTGATTTTCATCAGCTTTGAAACTGTCCATAACAAATATGCCTTTCTCCATTCCAACAACATTACTAGAAATATGACCTGCCATGACTACATGTACATGAATGACCATAATACCCGAAAAATACCATCATTACTTTTGCGATTGTTACTTTTTTATAAATATTAATTTCCAGGGAGACTGCTTTACTCGTCTTGGTAAGCAACTAAGGGGGCGTTTTTCTGGACATTGTCACCCTTAGCAACCAGAATCCTGTCGATGACGCCATCCTTTGGAGCACGGATCACATACTGCAATGAGCAAAGAAAATACAAAAAGGAAGAAAGGAGAGTTTTAGTACAACTCAATTTCATTTCACTGTTTCGATCTTTTAGGACAGGATATATTTTTAGGGCTTAAAGGTAATACAAAGTTTTGGGAAATTTTGAAAATTGGATGGATAGTGATTCTTTACAATTTTGATATATTTGGATGCCCCTGTGGATGTTTTATAAGCACTATAAAAATTAGCCCCTAAAACACTTCTGCTTTCGAGAAAAATTGAATATATAAATTTACCGGTGCTCCCGGTAAATTTTGATGAATTTCAAATAGCGCCTTCGGCCGTACAATAGTAGCTGCGACCATGGAAATCTCAGAATATGTAGGTGTGATATTTAATTTCCAATCGGGAGTAGCTAATCGGTCGATTTTAGTCAAGAAACATTGTTTCATAGCTTAGTTAATATCTTGACCTTGAGAGGGAGCTATCCAACATAAAGAGTCTATTATTTATAATTTCATAACTTTAGACTCGATTTCAACCGCGACAACGATCACTGAATATTGTAGGATCGCATATGCTTCCAATATGTTCATTTGAACCAAATTCATGACCCCATACCAAAACTTTGTAATACCTTTAATTAATATTGTTCTTCAAATTGGCAATAATAATATTTTTCTTTTATCGCTACAATGATAGGATAAAATGCAATGTCTCTATAATCAATATACACGGTCAATAACGTTGTTGAAAGGTTTTAAAAATGGCCAGTTTTGATCGTAAAAGACAACGTGTTGACAATTTAAGGATTTTAAATCTTGTTTTTCTTTTAAAAATTCCTAGCATCAAATGCAATATAGTCTTAAAAACAAAAATGGATGCAGTGTGTGCAGAAATTTTTCCCCTTTCTAGTCGTGCATCTGGCATATATTTAGGGCTCTGAATCAAAAGTTATTGAGCCAAACTACAAAATGTTGATGATTCTTGCGAAAGGGTTAAAGTAAAGCAATGTTTACTTCTGGTCCAACTTTAATTGAGATATATCACATGACTGCTGAGCCCAGGATTACATTATACAGACTTTATGCTACAACTGCTACCTGTAGGTGCAATGTTACACAAATGGGATTACATGAATGTAGGTCCCGCAACCCATTGAGACATCAATCGTCAAACACATTATCTATTATCAATTGGAACTTTATATCTTCACATGTCATAGAAAAACTGGCAGAGCTTTAGGGTGATTGATAAGAACAAAAAGGGTTTGGGTCAAATATAAGAAACATTTTGGGAGAAAGGTGGGTAGGATTTTGCTGACAATTATTAAGAAACAAGTAGGACTTACATGTACGTGACTTCACAATTAAAAAAAAAAACCCTCATATTTGCCAATATTCAAGAACAATAAAACCACATATTTCAAGATAACAGATTGATGAGAGCCCTTTTCATAGTGTTTTGAAATAAAAACAAATTTCAAAAAGTAGGACAGTCTGAAAGACTTGCAAGATTAAAAAAAATAAAAAGGAAAGAGGTATACAAAAAAAGAGAGAAAAAACATACAAAAAGAATGAAAAAGACGAAGAAAAAAAGACAAATACCAAAAAAAAAAAGGAAAAAAAAAAGACAAATACAAAAAGAAGAAAAAAAGACAAATACACTTGACCTCACCTCCATCTTCATAGACTCTAGAGCAAGTAGAGGCTGCCCTTTCTCCACTTTATCTCCTGAGTTGACATAGACGTGAGTGATGTCACCTGGCATAGGGGCGCGGTCACCATGACCTCCAGCACCGGACTCCTTGAGGAACTCTGGGACCGGTCTGGTTACCTCAACACCTCCGATCTAAACGGGAGAGGGGGAAAGGGAGGGGAGGAGAAACATGAAGCATTATGAGACACAGCTAGAATGACCAACTTATAAACATTTAAAAAAAAAAAATTTCAAGTTGGCAGATCAGGTTGATTTTTTTTGTTTTTTTTCTACCTAAACCGTGGAACATTCACTATGCAAAGGAGGGTACATAAAGTTGTTTACCTGGCATTAGTACACAGGTAACTATAAAACCCTCAAACTTACATTATCTGGTGAGAAGAGGTGGATACTATCTTCATGCATGACCACAGTGGATGTTGTCTTCTGACCGTCTACTACACTGGTCATCTCAAGAGCGTCACCCTCACCGGTCAACGTGCCCTGGACACTGTAGGATGTACCTCCAACCTGCAAGAGAGGGAAAGAGAAGGAATATGTTGAATGTTTTATAATAAATATGATATCAATTTGGGTTGTTAAGGTCAGTTCTGATTGTCTGCTAAACTGGTCTTTTCTAAAGCAGCACCTGCACTGGTCAAGGTGCCTTGGACGCTTCAGATGTGCCTCCAACCTGCAGGTGGAACACAAAGAAAAGCCCTTCCTCCCTCTCCTCCCCATCATCCCCCTCTTCCTTCCATTTCTCCCTCTCACCTGAACTGAGTAACCTTCTTCAGAATGGTATGTGATGATGGCCTCTATATTTTTTTTAATTTCCTCTCACTTCTTACCCCTCCTCTCCATCCTTCCTCGCCTCTTGCTCCTAACCTGCCCTGTCCCTCTCCCTTAAGTTTCCCCATCTCACCTGAACTGAGTAGCCTTGTGCAGAATGGTATGTGATGGTCGCTTCAACAGCTGTCTCTCCAGAGTTGAGCTTCACTCGTCTGCACAGGTTTTCATTGAGTCTCAGACCGTTGCTCTGACTGTATGGCGAAAATGGATCTGGGATAGAAAAACAACCAAGACAAATTTGACAAGTCCACATCTAAATCGAAATTCAAACAACACTTCAGTCATTTTGTTGGATGTTACATGATTCAAGCGCTTAGGTCAAGCCACATGACCTGTTAATGGTACAAAGGAAAGTTGTGTTTAGAAATTAACAACTTTCCTAACAAAAGTCACATGGTGAATAAGGCAAGAAAGGTATGTAGCACACCTGAATGACACACACACACACACAAAAGAAATTTAAAGGAGGATCACGCTCTGATAGGTTTCATTATAATACTCCATTCTTAGTCATCTATCACAATCCTACGGCCAAATATTATAAAGTGGTCAAGAAACATCTCTGATGAGTCAACCTATTTTTCCTTGAAAATGTGTATGGATCAACAAAACAAAAAATTGCAATTGACTTAAACTTTAATATGTATAATGCACCAAAAAAAAAAGAGATTCTGATCTGTGATAGGAAAAACAAGTCAGGTTCAAAAATATTTGACTGCTGTTTGAATTGCAGCAATTGGGAGGGCCATGCTCATACATCAAGTAACTCACCAGTGCCTTCAAGGCTCTCCAGGCTGCTAAATCTCTGCTCATAGAGTACCAGAGCTAAGACGGCCCTGCACAGTGTTTGGTCATTGAGGGCGCCCCGCTCAGGAAACAGCTCCTTCTCGTACTGAGGGATGAAGTCAGTGTTGACGTTTCCTTTGCCAAACTCTGGATGCTTGGCCAGGTCGTCTAGGAATCTGATGTTGGTCTTCAATCCTACAATCTAAATTGAAGAGAGAAAGAAATACAGTGAAACCTCCTTTCATGTCCACCTGTATAGAAAGACACCTGGGGGGCGTTTCACGAAAATTGCCATCAGTGACAAATGACATTTTTTAATTTTAAGCTATTGAAATCCTTGCTTCTGATTGGTTATCAGCAGATTTGTCATTTTTCATTGAAAAAAGGCTTTGTGAAACGGTTCCCAGACTGTCTTCAAAGGCCACATTTTCTGTTTCCCTTGAAAATCATTTCTCATTCAGACGTGTACTAAAGGAACCTGTATATAATGCCCACCTGCACATAAAGACCACTTTTTGTCTCGCCTGCGTAGCAAAAAGCGAGACATAGGCGCCGCTTTTCCGGTGACGGCGGCGGCGACGGCGGCGGCGTCAACATCAAAAACTTAACCTAAGGTTAAGTTTTTGAATTTTTGATATAATTTTTAAAGTATAGGTTCTTAGTCAATGAAACTTGGATTAGAGGGTAATCAAGTATCCCCAATCATGTGAGTAGAATTTCAGATCACAAAGTCAAGGTCAAAGGTCATTTCAGGTCAACAGACTTGGACTATGTTGTAGCATCATCATCGAAAACTTAACCTAAGGTTAAGTTTTTGAATTTTTGATATAATTTTTAAAGTATAAGTTCTGAGTCAATGAAACTTGGACTATAGGGTAATCAAGTATCCCCAATCATGTGAGTAGAATTTCAGATCACAAAGTCAAGGTCAAAGGTCATTTCAGGTCAACAGACTTGGACTATGTTGTGGCATCATCATCAAGATTTTCAAAATGCTTCGTTATTTTTCAACCGATTTTGATTCTGATTGTTTCATATGATAGGGCTAGGAAGAGGATTTAAAACTTGTACACAGAATCGTGAAATTCATTATCTATGCTAATTTATGCAAATTTATTTGAAATCACAAAAAATGCTTCTTCTCCTTCATTTCTCGACCGATTTTGATTTGGTTTGCTTTATCTGGTAGAGCTAACTTTGGTACACTAAACTTCTACACCGAATTTTGAAATTGTTCTCCATTAATTAATAATAGTAATTTATGCAAATTTTTTCCAAAAATAACAAAAATTGCTTCTTCTCCCTCATTTCTTGACCGATTTTGATTTGGTTTGCCTTATCTGGTAGAGCTAAATTTGGAACACTAAACTTCTACACAGAATTTTGAGATTTTACTCCCATTGATTAATTATGATAATGCAAATTTATTCCAAAAATAATTTAAAAATCACAAAAAATGCTTCTTCTCCTTCATATTTCGACCGATTTTGATTTGGTTTGCTTTATATCGTAGAGCTAACTTTGGTACACTAAAGGTCTACACAGAATTTTGAAATTGTTCTCCATTAATTAATTATGGTAATTTATGCAAATTTATTCCAAAAATAACAAAAATTGCTTCTTCTCCCTCATTTCTTGACCGATTTTGATTTGGTTTGCCTTATCTGGTAGAGCTAAATTTGGAACACTAAACTTCTACACAGAATTTTGAGATTTTGCTCCATTGATTATTTATGGTACTTTATGCAAATGAAATGAAATTATGTCCCTTCCAGGGCATCACATTTTTATTTTTTGACCAGTTCAAAAGTGTACCACGATATTTGTTGTTGCGAGATGCGGATGAGCACTACAATGTACGTCATTGACGTTCTGGTTTATCATATTGAATTGCGTTATGCAGGCGAGACCGCCGAGAGCGTTTCCCTTGTTTTGTCCTCCTTGAGCGGTCTTTATATACAGGTTGCACTGTACAATCTTTATTTACGGGGAGAAAGGAGAAAGAGACTTTACAGGAGATGTGAAAGTCACGGCTTTGGGGATGTCACTTATGTCCTTGAGTAAGGCAATCTTTAATGTCTGCATTGCTCCTCTAAACCAACATGATCAATGGATACAAGGTAGGATTAAAAAGTCCATCATATATACCCACAAATAACATACAAATATTCAAACAAACATATTAATATGTAATGGCTTTACGGGTGCCATAATTCGCTGACACCAGACTTCGTGGAAATACCATTAATGTGTGATCAAGTCTGCACACAGCAAACCAGTAGGTCTATCAAGAAATACCATCATCTCTCAGAGTCTACTGGTGACAGAAAAGTGAGAGAACGATTTAACATGTGGGGGAGTGGATGAGGAAATGCAAAGCATTACATAAAACCTGTTTGTCATAAAATTGAAGGCTAATCCTTGTAATTGACAACACCTGTTATTTGGTAAACACCCCTAAAGGATGTCGAATTCCCCATGAGAGCCTACTTCTATGCATCTTTAATTTTATTGACTTGCTCACCTGGTAGTCGTGAAGACATTTCCTGAGTTTCTCTAGAGCACTCTTCCTGTCATGTGACCAGACGACAAGCTTTGCGATCATAGGATCATAGAAGGGGGTCACATCATCGCCTAGCAACAGACAATATCAATAAATAACAATTATCATCATCATCCGATCAATCATCTGGAATTATATATAACGCTCAATACGAAATACCGTCTCTAAGTGCTTTACAAATATTATTACTCAGTCATCTGATTCATTCATGCACAGTGTGCACCCTCTGCACTCCCTGAGGAGTTTTCCTACCCTATGGTCACCGTGAGGGCATATAGCAATTACTTACTCAAAGGCCTTTGTCATCCTACCAGGTCCCCATTTCTCTCCTGGGTATGGAGTGGCAAATGTAGGTTTATGAAATTACTTGAAATTAAATGTTAAAGACCCTCAAATGCCAAAGATAAATTACATAAAAAACGTCTCCATTTTACATAAAAGAACAGCAGGAGTAAGACAGAATATACAAAAATAAAAGAAAACAATTAATCATCTGTCAAACAGATACTTTACAACTGTATACAGATGACTAAGAGAATCTAGGACCACCACCTAGCGGACTACTTCTACCATTGCAACAGCACATCAGACAATTACCCTGCAAGACAACTTTTCTTCTAGGACAATTCCCAGGACCTTTTACATATACTTGTCTTGGTGATGGCAAATTTGATTCATTGCAATAAAATCCCTGTTTTCTTCACAAGAACTATTTTCTTGACATTCTTTAAAAAAAAAGTCTAGAATTGTATTTTTCCCTTCTCATTCCTTAGGATTTTCAACAGAAAAGTGAAATTTCATCATGGGGGCAGGATGAAGTGTTGTTCTTTCTCTTCAGATCTCCTATATGATTTCAAAACTGATTTTGGACCTCAAAGATAAAGAATGGTAGTGGAAAAATTGCGGTTCAAGGGTTTTGGGTGCAAATATCCATTCAATATTGTTTAAATATTGCCTTCAGAGGTTTAGATGGCAATACTTAAAGCTGAATTCGCGAAAAAGCAGAAATATATGCCCAAATGTTCAATGTTGAAGTGCATTCACGATATCTATCCTGGTCGGATCAAAATGACAATTTACCAAATATATCAGTCAGTAGGCTGTTTCCCGGCGAAATTTGGATCATCACGTATTAGTCAAAACATATTCTTTCATATGATTGGTAATAAGAGCTTCCATTTCATTTTTTGAGAGGGGAGCGTTTCTAAAACTGGTCTCTACCTTTAATACAGTGAAATTATTCTCCACCTCTAAATAAAACAATTTACAATATGTTTGTAGTAATCGACACTATATCCCCGATTTCTACTTCACGTTTGAAGCCTATCCAAGCATTTCCTACCTTGTCTCACACCCGTCTCTATCCTGATCGATTCATCAGCGTCTGGGGTAGCTAGATGGATGAGGGGACCTGCACCCGGCATGAAGTTATTATCGGGGTCCTCGGCATAGATTCTAGCCTCAAAAGAGTGTCCATGGATACGAAGGTCAGCCTGGGTCAAGGGTAAGGGTTCACCTGCTGCTACCTGTGTGTGAAAGAGAATAGAAAGATTATTAATTAAAGGGTTGGGCATCTTTGCCTCAGATTCTAAACAAAATCCTGGATTTAGCTCATGCTGCAATCATAATTATAAAAATTTAGGTCAATCAGGAATCCCATGACTTTTACAAGCCGAACAACTGTCTGATTATCAAGATATTTATGATTGGAAATTGAAATTTAATAAAACCATTTTCCCAACAATTTTAATAACACTACAGTCTATTGGGGAAAATGAGTATGGTAAAACCGGTCACTCAGATTTTTATGTTTTTGAGGCAATTTTTTTTAGGGCTTCAATATGACACCATATCACAGACACTAATAAAACATAGGGCCAGGCATCTCTGATTTGTATAACTGGAAACATTGTTAAACAATGTTTTAAGTGATTTTTAAAAACATATTTTCTTCTTCAGTAAGACAAGGAACTTTTGCGACATAAAACTGCACGACTGTAAATAACCGCCATTTTACTTCACACATTGCGAATATCAGAGTTGCATCATTTGTAATTCAATTATTACGCGGCATGAAATTGCATGGCTTATACAAATTGCACAAAACTTTCTGCTCTAACAGTACATTTGTAGGTTTCTATATTTTGCAATCATTTTGTAACCATCTCTGTGATGACAGATACAGAGAGACATACAGACAGGCAGACAGGCGGACAGGCAGACAGGCGGACAGACGGACAGACAGAGACCGGGAAAGGATGGCAGAGAGATAGACTACAGCAGAATTAATGTGTTCTTACCTTGAGATGCCATTCATCTAGATCAGTCTTAGTAACCATCTCTGTGACGACAGATAGAGACAGACAAACAGACAGACAGATAGACAGACAAACAGACATACAGAGACAGGTAAAGGAAGACAATGTATTCTCACCTTGAGTTGCCACTCCACTAGATCAGTCTTAGTAACCATCTCTGTGACAGGATGCTCTACCTGAAGTCTAGTGTTCATCTCCATGAAGTAAAATTTCTGCTGGGCATCCATGATAAACTCCACGGTACCTGGGAAAAGATAATAAAAACACTTGATAGAGGTGTTGTGGTCTAGTGGCTAAGTCACCGGAATGTAGATCACAATGTACAGGGTTCAAATCCCAGCCTGGCCCGGCACTAACGTCTCTTGGCAAGACATTAATCTACATTTATCACTCTCCACCCAGTTATTAAATGTGTACATGGTAGGATGCCAATGTTGATGCACATGACCTTAAGTTTGAGGACCGGGGTAATAACATATCTGATAAGTACATCGTCAATGTAATAAGTTCTTTATAAAAACGGAATATTATTGTTTATTAATAATTCAACATTTCCCCACGTTGAGAAATTAGGAACTCAACTTTATCTTTAAAGAGTCAACGAATAACTTGACAATCGACCCCTTCTAGGCATTGTTCTGTAGCTTACCTGCTCCTACATAGTTGACAGCCCTGGCTGCCTGGACGGCTGCTTCTCCTATCTCCTTCCTTACTTCTTCTGACAGATGAGGCTAGAAAAAACAACAAGAAAATTGTAAATCATTGCATTGTATCATCGGAGCAACTATATGGCTGCTGTAGTTGGCAGACGCTCTCTCTCTCTCTCTCTCTTTCTTTCTTTCAGTCTTTCTCTCTTCTCTTTCTTTCTCTCTTTCTTTCTCTCTCTCTTCTCTTTCTCTCTCTCTCTCTCTCTTTCTCTCTATCTCTATCTCTCTTTCTTTATTTCATGCTTTCTCTTTTCTCTTTCTTTCTCTCTTGCTCTCTAGCAGTCTGTACTTTGGTATATGGAATGATCCGGGCTTCGATCCTACACCATGTGTTTCGGATGTTGATGATAGAGGTCGCTACCTGGATGTCAAGAACTACATGTGGATCACACTGATACACATCTGTAAAATCCAATTCCAAACAGACACTAAATGTATTCTTGCAAAGGTGCTCAGTTGATATCCCATATTGAGGGCCATCTATTTTGTGGAGACGAAAAACGATCCTAGAATCTTTACATCTATTTGATCTTTTTAAAATTCATTTTCTTCAGTAGTGAAGTCAAAGATTTATTCCCATATTGTGCCACCCCCTATATCTCTGTCTGTCTTTTTCTCTCTGTCTGTCTGTCTCTCCCTCTCTTTCTTTCTCTCTCTCTCTCCCTCTCTCTTTCTTTCTCTCCCCCTCTCTCTCTCTCTTTGTGTCTACTTACTGCTGGTGCTTCTTCAATAATCTTCTGATGTCTCCTCTGTACGCTGCAATCTCTCTCAAACAGGTACACATAGTTTCCGTGTTTGTCTCCAAATACCTGAACTTCAACGTGCCTGTTTTTCAAAATTGAAAAAACAAAAACAAAATCTTCACTAATTTGGTACATAGTATTTCACATCTGTCAAGAATTAGAATAATATTTTACATCAATCTCTATTTCATCACTACATGATTTACAGGCTTCTTGGTGTTTATATTTCTTCCTTTCTAGACAAAATTGATAGAAACATCAAATCTTAGTAATTTCTCTGAATCCAATGTACAAATACACTTTGAAGCCAGCATGGTGTGATTAATTTAATCCATTACTGTAAGTATTTTATGTATTTCACTATGTCATTAATAAGCATGAAGATGTCTATATTGAAATAAATCATGTCATGGAATTGCTCATTAGTTTGTACTCTGTTGGAATGTTCCAAATAAGCTTCCTCAGGCATACTGGAAAGCAGTCTGTATCAAACTTTTTCACTGGAGGTTGAAGGTCGAAGGTCACTCCTTACCTTGGGGTCTCGACATACTTCTCAACGAGCATGATGTCATCATCAAAAGATTTCTTGGCCTCTCGCATAGCTGAATCTAAGGCTTCATCAAAATCTGCTGCTGTCATCACAATACGCATACCCTATGATAGAGAAACACATCCAAAAAATGTTTTATCATTTATTTTATTCTTGGACTCTGCAAGTAATTACAGAGGAAATTGCACAAAAAATATCTTTATGCTAAATAAACCACAGAAGAATCACTATACATACAAGCTTGTGTTTCAAGAGAATAAAATCATGTATTTGATTCCCTTTGTTTGATAGAGTTCAATATTGCTAGCATGTTGCTTTTTTTCCTGTAGATTACGTCATTCCACGATGGAGAATCAGCATGCAATATTCTTCCAATATTGCATGCTATTAAACACATGTGACATATTACATTTTTGGGTAAGGCATTTATCCTCATTACCAAGTCCCTCAGAGAGGACTCGAAGCTGTCGGTCCCCTGGTTTCTTACTCACAAACATAAACATGCTTTCTTAGCAGTCAGGTAAAATAAACAAACAAACAAACATGTTGCAATGCTATCACATGGATACAAATCCATATGAGAATACAATATACAGTTTTAAAAGGGGTGTAGCACGGCAAATACTGGTTAATGCCATCTACGATTTCTTTTGGACAACTGCACGTAAACAAATGGACTTGATTAACGGTCAGTGCCTGCTAGCGTTCGTGAAACAGACCGAAGTTCTCCTCACGCTTTGTTTTCGCGTATGTTGCACGTACGTAAATACTGCGGTCGCATGTTCCGCAGTCATATTATACCCGATTGGCCCTGAGTCAGGCCACGTAGTCTCGTTGTGCTACACTCCCTTTAAAATAATCCTCAGAAGAATGTCATTTTCATCTCTACCAGCAATCAGCATTACTGATAAATACGAACACCACGTTTGAAGAGTGAACTGACCTTTCCTCCTCCTCCCCTGACAGCCTTCAGCATGACTGGGTATCCTATACGCTCAGACTCCTGTCTCAATCTCTCTTTTGATTGGTCCTCACCATGGTAACCCTCAATGATTGGCACGCCAGCTGCTGACATGATGTGCTTAGATGTGCTGAGATTAGAAAGTACACAAGACATTGGCAATGTTATGATTTTTTAAGTCATTTAAAGATAAAGTTGAGTTCTGGTCATGTGATTGCATTGTGAAAGAAACGGTGTGGAATCGATCAGAAAAGGTTGATCATCTAGCATATAAGTATTGGTGTGTATTGCAAGGTTCTGGAATCATCAACATGATAAGAAATTTGGCCAAGTCTTGGTAAAGTTGCAAGCACTGTACACATAAATATGTATATGGGACTTTACGATGTTACATGCCATATTTAGAATATAAAGGCGCTTGAAGAGCCATGCTTTTCAGGGAACATGTTTTATCTGATGTTCTTCCACCCTTGCAAAATAGCAATGATAACGCTCACAAATTATTTTTCACATCTTCCCAAAACTCGACCTTCTCTAAGTCTCTATATTTATAAGAATTTACTTATTCTCTGCAATGAAAAAGAGGGAGAGGGAGGGATGCTAGCTTGTATTTATGTTTGTTGTACTTCTAAAAAGATATATGACTGCAAAATGCATACTTCTACAAGTATAGATTTGTTTTCAGTAACACTAAAACTTATCAGTGTATGTTATCCCTTTTTTCTTCGTACAAAATCATAACATAGCAAATTTTAAGCTGGTTTATGTCCCTACTCTTCTCTACGATTGTACGGTTTAATGATCCACGACTAAAGTGGTGACTAGATGTTAGTACAGAAAACAAATGAGCAATGTCCTAGTATTCAATGTCATAAACGTACAAGCAATATTGACATACCGAGGCATGACAAATATGAATGTCATTCATTGTCTAACTTTTGGTTACACCTACTGTTTGAGAGTAGAACAGAATACCTCAGTATGCTTTCTGTGGAACTATGATGTCCCTTACCAGAAAAATATAAAACATAGGACCTTAATTTCTTTAACATACACAAGATGATTAAATAAGGAAAGTAGGGGGAAATAGCATGTATTCCATAGCGTTTCATAGATGTTTTTTTCACCCGATCTTGAAAAATGACTGTACAAACCTACCTCTTGATGCCCATATCCCTGATGGCTGAAGATGGTGGTCCAACAAAGATGACCCCTTCCTTATCGCAGAGGTCAGCAAACTCTGTGTTCTCTGACAGAAAACCATACCCAGGGTGGATAGCCTAGAGACATCAAATCAAAATAAAATGGTTTTAGGCACAAGTATTTCAGAAGCTGGTGATTTACAAAAGACCCGTACGACTGTACATTTTCAATCATAGCTTGGATATTGACGAATGACATGAAGTAATAAAGGAAAAAAGACTTCGAGTATATCCGAGCCCGTCTTTAATACAAAGAGTTGATATCAATCGCAACTACATGTACAATATACATAGATCTATAATTGAGGGATCGGTGGGTTGGCTCAGTCATACCAAAAGACGTTAAAAGACGGGAGTTGCTGCTACCTTGTTTGGCGTTCAACAATAAGGGATAGAGCAACGTCGATCTGGTGCTGCTCAGTGGCTGCCGGGCTCACGATCAATTGGGCAAAAAGAATTTCCATTTTTCGGTTTAACTTAAAATTTGAAGTGGACTTTAAAGATTATTATTATTATTATTATTATGTTCAAGTACAAGGTGAATTTAAGAGAGGGAAAATGAGAGGATGAATAACTCACCTGAGCACCCGATGCCTTGGCTACTTCTATGATCTTCTGTTTGTTGAGGTAGCTGAGTTGAGAAGCAGCTGGCCCTATGTGATAGGCTTCGTCAGCCTGGGATTCAGAATAACAAGAGAAGAGGGGTATGAAAAACATGGTGAAGGAATTGAAAATATATCATCTGTTGCTGATACGACAATTGCTCTGGTGATAACTGCTCCAGATTTTATTTCCTCAAAAGTATAGGTTTAGGGTTAGGCATAGTGGTTGAAGTTGAGAATTTATTTAGTTTTAAGAAAACTAGGATTGTTGACTCATTCATGGAGTTAATTGCCTTTTGGATGTCAGAAGACAAGTTTCTGTAATGATCAGACACTTCAAACACTTGCAATTGTAACACTTTCTTCAAGATATTGAATAACGAAAATGAGATAATTGATTTGTATCAAAGTCTATTCACTTTACTTTCTTGACACATCAGTTCAGTGACGCTTTAAGGTGACACCACATTATCTACCGGTAATCACAAGCAAACATCACTGAAAACAAATATTAAACAGATATTAATCCATTTCTGACTTTTCTGTTATACGTTACTCTTTGGGATTCTAATGTAAGTTGTGTGACTATCAAATGTCATATAAAAATGGTCCATTAGAATTTCTGCTTTAAAACAAAACTTCACTACCGGTATTTCTCATGTCCTCATGTTTTGCTTCTAAAGAGGAAACTGTGATCACTGATAAAATTCCAACATTTTGTTTTCTTGGCGAACATATAATAGCAAATTCAAATTATGATAAATTCAGAGATATCATATATAATAAAATCTGAATATCTCTTTACCATGGCAACATGCATTGAGTTCCTGTCTGCATCGCTGTAGACTGCTACCGTTTTAACACCAAGCTTTCTAGCTGTGCGGATTACACGGCAGGCAATCTCACCACGGTTGGCTATCAGAACCTTGCTGATAGGCGCTGTAGAAACTAGAATGAAAATTAGATAGATTTGTGAGCACATTACAGTAAGCTCTACTCTGGCTCAAGTTTTGAGGAAAACTGTAGGAAGAGAGAGGTTGAAAAATAGATTTCACCTGCAGTATGTGTTTGACCAGAAAGATAAGTAAAACTCAAAGGTAATTGAAACAAAAATGAAAGTGATTACAATTTGTTCTCTTAGATCTGTCAGAAGCAATCATAGAAGTGATCATCAATTCAGCATAAGACCAAGAACATGCATCCCCTCAAACATAAACAAAATTGCCACTATATCATATGTCAGTCTCAATTCAACTCAATTCAAAATTCAATTCAAAATTTATTGTCCAATGATTGGAAATTTGTTTTGTTTGCACGTCAGTACAAGATTACAGATTATAAACATCAATAAGATACAAATGGATACAAAATAGTACATTTGACTTGAACATAGGTAACACAAAATGTGATAGTTCAACATGCAGACTAAAATTTGATTCATAAGTCAAATTTGATTCATAATAATATACATCTTTGTGCGGTTATGTATTTTTTAAATAAATTATGTCATATTTTCATAATTGTTTATTCCCTTATAGTACTTTATTATCTTTTATTTTTTTAAATATTATATTGAATGTTCAATGAAACGTATTTTACCTTCATCAAGGGTGGTCGTCTCGACAAATCCACATGGTTTTTTATGGCCACCCAATTCCAATAATCTTATGTTGTTATCTGATGTATCACTTTATAGTTATTATTTATATATATATTATTTTGTATTATTGATCGACTTATACTCTTATTCTGTCATGATTGTATTCTGTTTTGTATATTTTATTGGAATTGAATAAACTGAACTTGAACTTGAATCTACGGGAACCAGGTGGTCCCTGTGTTAAGCTTATATGGGAATGAGTGATTTCATCTGTGATGAAATTTTGAAGACTAATTAATCTCTTTACCTGATCTGGATAAACACCCAGCTTGCCATCCTAACTTTCTCGTCAACTCAGCAAATTTTCTGCAGAAAGATTGAAACAGAACGAAAATATATAACATTACAAATAAAGGGACATATTACAAATTTGTTCAAGCAAGTTAATAAAATATACTGACAAATTAACAGTCTAGAATACTTTCAGCTAAAGAACTGAAATGGTATAAGACATGTTCAAAACATTCCATTCAATTTCCCAAAGTATATATAAATATACAAAAAACAAAGTCACTTATTTTGATTAAATTGATTTAGATTTAATCCAACTCCCAAATTTAGACTCATAAAGCCACAAAGAGTCTTTGTGCAATACCGGGTACATAACCTAGAAAAACAAAAAGAGAAACAAAAGTCATATTACAGGCCTCGAATTACATCAAATTTTGGTCAAGGCCACTTTTTTGAGAGGCCACAAATTGGGAAGTGGAAAGTGTGCGTAAAATCACCTCACGCCGTTTTCATGGTGGGGGGGTTTTGCTCCCCCCCCCCCCAAAAAAAAATGCTCACTATTGCCCCTCCCCCCCCCCCCCCCAAACTGAGCGAATTATCGGCCGGCGCGATTTTCAAATTTTCTGGAGCCAAAAAAAGTAGTGCTCACTACCCCCCTCCCCCCCCCTTATTAACAGGCTGGCTGTTTCGCCCATAAATATTCTCCCACGAATTGGGCCCCTTCCCCTGCCGCCGGCTGGATCCGCCCGTGGGGTGGGTGGAGGGTGTAGTGGGTGGAGGGAGTGGGGAGTTTCCCCATTTAACGTTTCATTGAATTATTAGAGAAAGAAGACGATTCGTTGTACCGTTCTCGACTCTTTATCCTTTTCTGAATTCCACGGGAAGCGCGGAAGCTTAGACGTTTTTAATAAATTATTAGAGACAGAAGATGATTTGTTGTACCGTTCTCGACTATTAATCCTTTTCTGAAATCACTTCCCACCCCGCGCGGAAGCTATGACATTTTAATTAAAACGTATGGGACAGGAAGACTATTCGATGTACCATTATCTCAACTCTTAATCCTTTTCTGATTTAATTCCCGACCCTCCTCCCGAGAAAAATCCAAGTTTTTTCACTGATTAAAAACTCTGAAAAGGCACCAAAAAAGGTCACAACGCGAAGTGAAGATGTTGAACCAACGATGGGTACACAAAACTTCCCGATATTGATTGGTCCAAATAAAAAGGATGGAGATGGATTGAAAAACTAAGCCTGATTCATTACGGTTTTGTGCCAAAATTTCAGTCATGTCGATGAAGATATGCTTCCATATCTCCGTATCGGCAATGAAGTCCCACC